>JABASP010000784.1:0-40692 GCA_019776565.1 Sminthurinus signatus
AATAATTAAAATGACGAAACCTTTGATGCATATATTATATACATGAATGAACTTGAATCGTCGAAAAAAAATCCATGTAAAACCATATAAAAAAGACTGAAGGGGGCATATTGAGTACAACTTGTAAATGTTCGGGAAAATGAACACTTTTCTAGGTAATCGGTACAAGGCACAAAAAAGGTACACAAGTAACAAGTACAATGTCAACTTTATAGTTTATGATTGTTTATTATTTAGCATTCATGATGATGTGTATACGTAATACGTAGGTACTTGCAAAAACTAAAAGTACTCATAATTATCACCACTAATCCTTTTTATAAATTAACATGAATTCATGTGCGTAAAATATGCAAATATTTGGTAAATCCTTTATAAAAATAATGTTTTTGTATAGATATTTTTTCTTTGAAAAGAAGACAAATTGGTGTGTACATACTACTCATTGCACATTGTACATATTCTATATTCTATGCGTTTTGTAGCACTCCTTCAAGTTTAGTGTTTAAAGAGCTACATCGTGTGTGCTCTGCTCAGTGTATCCATAATTCGTCATATTTAATATAATGATGAGAAGTACGATTACAAAATTTGTTTAGTAGTATTTAAATATATTATATGTTACTGCTTTGAACTATGAATTTCCTAAGGCACTCAATAAATAAGTCTTAAATAGATAGAGAATATATAGAGGATAGGGATGCGAGAGTGCGTGCAAAGAGTAAATAAAAGAATTAAGTATAGATACTTTTATTTTATTCTTATGCTCATATATCTACATTCCATATTCTATGCTCTAAAGATAAGGCTATTATATTATGTATTTCACGTATCTTCTCACTTACAAGCTCAAAAGTCTCATCCTTCTTTTATGTTAATATTTTATTAAATCTTGAAATCAAACACTTATGTTAATTAATTATTTATAAAAAAAAATCAAAATATTTACGTCATGAGTACTTTATACTTTATATACAAACAATCTACCTGTAAAAATATTATTGATTACACATGAAAATCATCATTACTGTGTGTATATGTAGTGTGTATGTAGGTGGAGGTTTCTGTGAATTACTTTTACATTGACGTGTGACTGATAATTGATAATTTCATTTTCATTGACCGAAAGACATCATTTTTCTATCTCAGCAAAAGATTAGTACTCACTACTTACAGCTTACAGCATACAGCATCAATCTAAATTCTAAATTCAAACTCTTCTTCACAAATCACGTAATAGTAAAAATGAAAACGCAAAACTCAATTAAAATCCCAAAGTAAACAAGACAATAATAATAATGATAATAATTGTCAATACTCAATATCATATGCAAATTTGTAATTCGTAGTGAAATACGTGAAATGTGAGGACACGTACATACATGCGTCTGTGTTAATTAATTGTCTGATGTTTTGAGTCTTCTTGAAAAGTATCCTACATAAATATTTTCCATGTCAGAGACTGAGACTGACATTTTTTTTTCATTATATACGATCACATTTAATAGTTAATAGTTAATTCATGACGTAGAATAAATTCTGGATCTACGACCTTTCATTTTTTTTCATACCTGTGAATTTTCAGTCCTTTCATTTTTAAACTTTCTTTCTCTCTTTTTGTTTGTGATTTGTGACTTGTGACGTAATCATGAGAAATTGCCATGTCATAAAAACTTTTGATTCCATCATGGTTAAATTTAGAATCGGTTAGAATAAAAAAAAGCAAGTAATAAAAATAATCTGCTAATTTAGATATTATTGCGCATGGAGTATAAAGTATACAGAAGGTACTTAGATGACAGTAGTCACTAAATTTCCTCTTGAAAATTGTATACCAGGTAAATAAAGAGATAAACAAATATGATAAATAATTAAATCATCATCCTCCACATCCTGCAATAATATCGTAATAACAATAATTATTATTATTGCTACAAACTTGTACAATCCACAATGAAATGAAATATGAAATATTATGTATTTAATGAAATTAAAGAGGCGCAGTTCTTGATTCTTGATTCTTGATTAGAGAGTGGAAATAGAAAAGGTGGTAGATGGTAGATAAATGGTAAATAGTTGAGTCGATGACAAGATGCACAACGTTAAAGTTCCGATTTGAAGCCTACCATCCACCATCAACGTTTTGAATTTTGCACAGATACATATATATAAATTATTGTGCACTGTTTGTTGGTGTAAAATCTCAAATTAAAATGTGGAAAAAGATTCCTTATTTTGGACATAAACATGATGTTAAAGAAAGGAACATGAGGAGGAAAAAACTTGAATTTCCTTGACGGGGAGTCCACATTAATTTGGACATTTTGACAAGTTATTCTTTCTTTCCCTATTTTGTTATTTTGTAGCTCTTTCCTTCGTGTAAGTATAAGTATACCTTTTATGTGTAGTACATACAAATCGCACATACAATGTACATTGTACATGTATTTTTCACCTCGGTAAAGGCACTCCAAGAAAAACTTCCATCCTGAAGATTCTTACATATAGTCAAAAAATCTGTACAAAAATGAACAAAATGAACTTATGAGTTTTCATTAGAAATTGGTAATTTTGAATAGATATCAGATATCTTGGATACTCAGCATAATATTCCAAACTTGAAACTCTCATAATCAAACTCCATAATCATGAAAAATCAACATTCTTAATTTGTATGCACTGCATAATACGTGCGACTAAGCACTAGACACTTGGGCATGCACTATGCACTCACACATTATGCTTGTCTTACTGTCTACTGTCACACTAATAAATCATTTTCTACCTCTTGTTTCTTGTTATTCATTTTGTTTTTGTTCATCATATAGTTCCTACCTTTTACGCACGCTAAATTTTAAAGTGCTTTCTCAAGTTCGATATTGTCATCGGCTCAGCCCTTATCTTTCTCCTCTGTACTGTTATTATTACACTGTGTTCAAAGTACAATGTACAATACACAAAGTACAAACTACACACGACACATGCAAAATGCAACAGGACAAGAAACAAACTGTCATGGCATGGCTTTACAGTTTACAGTTTACAGCATTATCAATTATATGTTTTGTCTACTGTTTTATTCTGTTTATATTTTCCTACACATCACATGTAACATGTAAGAGTATGTAAATTGGGGATATTTACATCCGTCTACAATTTACAATTTGCAACATAAGATCGTAAGCCGCAAGGGATTTTCCTCGCAAAATTAATTTCAAATTTCAGAATAATAATATCATGTTGTTGTTGTTCTTGTAAAAATTCTACGTATTTTGTGTGTCATTAAAGAAGTTACGGAAGCTGATGACACAAAATACATAATATGCCCTATGTACAAATCGGGCGACAAAATACAAAAGAAAAAAGAGGGTCAATAAACTTCCTAATCTCCAGTTTTCTCCCAATAAATGAGACGAAATTCAACTAAGAATATACTGTAAAACAAAACATAAAAAAACAGAGAAAAATACAAGCAAAGACAAAGAAGAAACAGGCTGAAAGTTTTAAATATACAGATATTATACATTTTACATTTTACATATTTGCAAATGATGAAGAGTGAAGAATGAACAAGATTCTATCTGACAGATTAAGTTGAAGAAGAAGAAAGTTTTCTTCATTTGTGTATAATTCTTATAAATTGTCTAAAATTTTTGAAGGGTGTGAATGCTAATAATACGTCTCCCTATTAATTCTAAATATGTACAATGTACACAGTACAAAGCTCTGTTTTTGTTTTTGGAAGTTAATTTGTTGTCCATTGTCCAAAGTTAGCTGTGTTGTTAGTTGTTAAAGGGGAAAGCATTTTCTGTTTCTCTCCACATCCATGTATGTATCATGTGTCATGTGTTTTATGTTTTGGATTGTGACTACAGATAGTGACTAGTGCTAGTGGATGAAAAAATAAAGATGAAAAACTCTTCTCAATTCTCAACACCAAAGCTAGACAAATTATATACATTAGATGCACTTTGAGGTCAAAGAGCATCAAAAAGTTATCGGCACTCTCCCATCTTCACCATTTTTTTTGTAAAAATGGTGAACGTACAACGTACAGTGTGTTGGTCTCTCATCTTGTCGGTCGGTATTCTCTTTATCTTCTCCTTTTTCTCCTCCGACTTATTCCATAGGATTAAAAGATGAGTATGTACACCTGCATAATATAATATATAATACATTATCATTAATATCAGTATGGATAATAATAACATAATCATCATGTCTGTCGTCTGTCTTCTATCTTTTTGTGTTTCTAGTGTCTACATTGATGAAGCGGAATGGCTTATTGGATTTTTGTTCTTTTTTGCACCAACGACTGTATCCGTAATTCGCATGTGTAGTATGTATTGAAAATTGAAGCCTTCAATTTGAAGGTGCGTACGAAACATCAAACATCAAATACCAAACACAAATATGAAGGGTGATGGGTTCTTGATTTTTGATAATTTAATAATATCAGAGGGATCGAGAGAGTTTTATCGCTCATTCATTCTTCATTCCGTATCCTCTATTCTCCGCAATCTGCATCCTCTTCGTTCCTATAGTTCGTAGTTCATAGTTCCTACATGGCTAGATTAGTGTATTAATGTATTAATGTGGCGGTGATGGTGATTTGAGATTATCAAAGAAAAGTAAAAGATGAAAATAATGATACAGAGATTATGAATAAATTATTTATTATATTTGACACGAAAAATCTCACATCATTTCCTTGGACTTGGTGAGTCTGGTTTGGTGTCTGTGTACTCTGTAGTCGGCTCAGCGGCTAAAAAAATCACAATATAAAGGACAATAGACTTGAGTTGATTCAAGCACCTTCACACTTGTGCAAACTAAGTACTTAAGATATACGTATTGTTGATTATTGATTATATTTGGAAAACATGCAGTTACAAAGTTGCTTATCGCATTTGTATTGCAGTTTGCAGTTTTTGAATTTTATCGAACATTTCCACCATGAAACAATGGGCAATTACTATTAATGAAATGAAAATTCCCTATTCCCGTTTATTTTTATGTTTTTATTTTTTATGCGACCACTAATCTTTGGAATCTTGCATTCATTTTCATGAATGACGGGGAAAGGCTTAAATATCTAATATTGTGACTTTCTATACTTTATACTTTATACGGCATGTACTTTGTGTATCCAATACCCAATACACAATACTACACAGCTCTGAGCTAAATGCTACATGACGTTTAAAAAGAGAAAACAAAGTCTAAATTGTAGTGTCTGATGTATCTATTACCTATTGCATCTATCTATAAAAGGGAACTTTAATAATCTATTTGTAATTTTTGGCACTGTAAAAGAGCATTCGCTACAACATATGAATTTTTACTGGATACTGAACCCTGACTATGGATTATTTGACATGGAAATGAAGAACATGAAGAGCACCAAGTCACAATTGTGAAAATCTATAGCTACTAAATATTATGATGTAAAAAGGAAAAATACCTATATGAACACCACGTCTGACGTCTGAGTGTAAAAAACAAACACTATCAACTATCAAGCATTTTGAAACTTTTTGGTTTTATTTTTCATTCCATTCCATTTCTGGTCTCACAAGAATTGAGAAGATTTTCGAGTGTGAGTGCAGTGTGCACTGACTATGAATGGGGAATATTTATGCAGTGTACACTTTATTATTATGCTAACATGGAGAATTAGACAGTTGAAATTGAAATGTTTCTATGTATTTCCTCAAAATGACCAAGTTGTTTTTCCTGCAATACAATGACAATGGGCAATGGGTGTGTAGTGTGTAGTGAATAGTGAGAGTGAAGATGATAAAAAATTAATGTTGCAATGTGTGTGTGTATGTTTGTGTTTACAGTTTACCTACATGTGCATTGAATAATTTGAAATTTGAATTTTGAATAAGAATATTGTATGAATGGTAAATGGAAGAACCCCGAGAAATTTGGAATAAGAAAAGGAAATGCAATTACTTACATTATTGTTATGAGACGCGGCGGCACTATTCATATTTAAATGGTCAATCATTTAAAAAAATTAGCGGATGCTCAAAATTACACGTATCGCGAGAAACTTCTTCTTGTACTTTGAGAACCCCTGTGGACACGCTATATTTATTAACACTGTGTAAATGTCACCTGCTTTGTCTAGCAAAGACAAGAATCTACATACAAATAATAGTTGTCTTGTATCTTGTATCTTTTACAGTGTTTAATGCTCAATGTACAAGTTCCTCGAGTGTACGACACCAGTTTTACGAGCCCCATCAATAAAAATAAGTGATATGTAGAAAACTCAATGTCCACTGTCCACCTTTGTACATTATACACACGTACAGTTTACAGTAAATACAATGTATACTGTATACTACAGACTATAGACTATATAGAGTAGAGATGATAATGTAGAAAACTACAACAGCATTCAATTCCTTATAAATTACTTTCATACTTCCACAGTCCTTTTGTACCTACAAGCATGATGTGCAATTATTGTCACATTAGAAAACCATAACATAATAATAACTGATAACGAATGGTTGATGCTTCATGTTGACTGTTGACTGTTGATTGTTCATGTTCCCTTCAATTGTTGCATCACTCTAAAATTTATTAAATCATAAACTGTTACCTCACACTATACAGTATTTTTTGGTAGGAAGAAACAAGTGCATAGTGCATACTGAATATTGAATACTAAAGAAAACTCTGCCATTGATGATGGAAAATGGAAAAATGGAAAAACCTGACAAACTACAATAAGTATGAAAAATCTACGCACGAGAAAATGAGAGCATTTAGACCATCACACTACAAACTACAAACTACAAATTATAGAGTGGGTGCCAAGTCAATTAAACATTAAATACCACTTTTATTTAACACCGAACAAAACTGTAACATATAAAACATATACCCACATAATACACGATATACAATAATATATGATTTAGAATTTTCACTCTAAAATGGTTCATTAACGCAATAATCCATAGATATGAATTCTTGCACGTGCACGTCAGAGATGTAAACTTGAATTACGGTAGATGATAACAATTAACATTAACAAGTACGGCAGATAAAATTGGTATCATTTATTATCATACGTTATAATATGCGTACATCTGCCCGCACAATTTTTTTTATTTTGTGTTTAACTGACATAAAATATGGATAAAAACTTCATTTTACCATGCTTAAAAGTGTACAGACTCATTTAAAATTACGTTACCCAAATCCCTAAAACCAGGATATTTAATTACAGGCAACGTGATCCTTTGGATAAAAATGAAATTGGATGATGGAAATTCCAAAAACCGCATAATAGAATACACTTGAAGTGCAGAAATGATAAAAAATAAAAATAGTAGAAACAACTAATTTAAAGCAGAGTTCAGCTGGAGCTGGCTGATGTAACCTGTTACATGTTTAGAAATCACAAATGTACAAGTATTGCTTACAGTTTATACTTTTTCTTTGGTCTATTATCTATTATGTATCATACATTAAATGGTGATAACAAATTAGTGACAGTGTGCATGTAGGATTCTTTTTGACTGTTGAAAATTAATATGTATGTCTAAACTTTCTTGTTAATTTTTTTGCTTTTTACACATTTTCTCACGCACAGAAATCTTTGAAACTTTATACACATTGTACAAAGTAGATTCAAAGCAATGAAGATACATTAGCAGATTTTCACCATGTACAATACACATGCTACAAACACAGTACATAGTACATAGTACAACGCTATACCAAATACCAACTAAGCTGCGTGCTGTCATTACTTCAAAATTAAATCACACGAATCTTCAGAAGAATCTCCACTGCACTGTTATAACACGATTATGAATACATAATATATTATATCAAGAATCAAGAGTACATCACTCAATGTGTAAAATGTGTACATTGTACATTGTACATGGATAATGGACAAGAAATGCAACTAGGTGTAAATGTCTATCAATTTTTCAAGCTTTTGATACTCATTTACGTATATACGTACATAAACTCTTTTTTTTGGTAATTACCAGCAGAATCTTCCTCATAAGAAGTAAATAAGTAAGAGAGGGGTAATTAATATTATCCTCAGGTAGCAACAGTAGAAAACATTAAGGAGTTTATATCATATTATTTATGCATAATTTTCAAAGTATCAGTAAACAGTTATGTGCAGTACATGTTACATTGCATATTATGAGCTTCTAGCCTCAAGCACACACACTCTCGCTCTCTCTCTGTATTCCCACAAATCTGAAAACGAACTTTATGCCCAAATACTTTCTTTCATTCTCAGTTGGTTGTACTTTTGTGGTATATTGTAAATAGTAATAGTATAATAAATGTAATACATACTGTATATCAGTGTAATTAATCAATTTGAACACGTTATAAACACTTAACAATATTGCACACGTAAACACCAATTAAATGATGATGATGATGATAATAATAATTATCATCTATTACGATTTTTCTCTTTAATTTTTTATGTTAAACATCAATATGACACCGTATGTTATTATTGTTATTATTATTATAAAGCTTCATTATGCTCCTGTACATTACACAAGATGGAGCAAGGAATTTCGGTGGGTTTATAAATTTGTACAAGTAAAAATTGCCCTTTGTGCACTCTCTTGTTCCGGAAATAACCGGTCATTTCAAAGTTTAAAGTTCAAGAAGCAGAAGAACATTATCAATGATTTGATTCAGCGTTATTTCGGACGTGGCCAGTGTCCAGCGTAAAAGTTCCAAAGAAGGAAACTTGAATTACGAGTCTTCTGAATGCTTTGACTCTTCTTCTCAAGCATCCCCTTCTTTGTTCTTCAGATAGAACAAAAAGGTTTGTGGGGATGGGACTTTGAGTGAGCCGATGGGGAGATGAGTGATTATTATTAATGTAATTATTAATGATTCAGCATAGTAATTCAAATAGTAAAAATTATTTTTGTTATACAAAAATTTGAAAGTAAAAGTTATAAAGTTGTACAACATCATGAATTACATATAAAATATAAATTACTTGGGGAGTTTCTTCTGATTTCCTCGTGATGGTTCAGTATCAGGATTGAAATATGAACCAGGGAATATTTTGTGGAATATTTAGTAATACTTGTGGGTCGCTCTTTAATTTATTAGCATAAATGACGAAGGAGAAAGGCAGAAGGCTGGACTTTTCCAAGCCCAGCTTTGCAAAGTTTTGCTGTGTTGTGTATCCGTGGAGAAAGTAGTACTTATGTATTTGATATTTTGTCTTTCAACTTTTAACTTTGAGCCTGTTTTCCTGTGCAGAGTTTCAATGAGGAGAATTGGGCTCTTTGACCTATTAATAATTGATGCACTTTGATTTAGAATAAATTTTATACGTGTATCTGAATATTTTTCGTACCGATTTCATTCAATTGACCGTACATTGTACACTGTACACTGTACATGTTTTATAGTTTGCATTTTGTATTTGTATTTGCACACTGAATATTTTTTGGTAATTTTTTGGCAAAAGAAAAGAAAGTACTATAAAATGTGTGTTTGAGGAAATTGTTCTTAATTACTATTCAGATTTTGTAAATAAGTTTTAATTTTCTTTAATTAGTATGGACCTCAGGTTGTTTTTCTCTTGTCATCTGTCTCTTCCTTACTTCTTACTTTTGATTTTTGATGCTCATTTTTTTCTTTGACTTTAGTTTTAAACCGAGTTCATCATTCATGTGTGACGTATGACACATCCTGGTATAGTTTTTAGTAGCTACATGCCAGTCAAGAGTCAAGATATTTGCATGTATTACGTATTCATAATAATTAATCCTTTCCCTTTTTCTATCTTGTGTAATTTTTGTAAAATGTGAGCAATGTAGATGAGTAGTATAGTTAAAAAATGTTAATGTAGCAGTAATCTCCTGCACTCATAATCAATTATTAATTGATAATAATTAGCATTTTATGTCTCATTATTGTCATTACTCATTACTCTTTTACTATCCCGTGAATCTAGATTCTAGAATCTAGATCAAAAAGTTTTGCATAAAATTGTCATCCAAGTTGATTTTAATTATTATTTCTCAGAAGAAAAGGAGGAAGAAGAGGCCATACTGTAAGCTGTAAGTTGTAAGTTGCAAGATGTACGATTATCAATTATCATTGTTCCTTTTTCATTGGCTATATGTATGGAGTATGGAGAAATCCACACAATCCATGATATTGGATACAATCAAAGTATATAAAGTATAAAGGTAACAAGAAGGAAGATCAGAAACCGGAATGTTCTCAAATCATCATCATCATCATGATCTTCATACATCATAGCCGTCATTCTCATCAAATTGTCCTCATTATAATAAATAAACGATAAACAATTAACGACAAATCCCCCTCATTTCAATTACATAAATGAATATAAATGAATTTTCTATATAATAATTAATAATGTAACAAAAATGAAATCACAGAGAAAAGAGTCTTAGCATTTCCTTCCAATTTCCAACATACATAGTACATAGATCAACAGAAGCTGACAGATAGACATTAGACATCAAATGGACCAATTCCCAACAAAAAAGCACAACAATGACAAGAATATATTTGTAATTTCTCATTTCAAATTAATATGCATGTTCATCACCGTTGTTCACCGTCAAGCTGTTAATAAATCGCCTAGCTCATTGTGTCATGTCAGTCATCTCCAATCTCCCATGTTACAATTTACTCATTCTGACTATAAATTAGTTAATTTGTGCTAAAACATGCCTCATATCTCATTTCTCGTATGTGCTAACATGATTCTACCAGAGGAAAGAAGGAAAAGAAATGTGGTTATTTGTAATTTACACTGTACACTGTACTCATGTTGCTGAGTGATGATACAGTTATTATTGTTACTTGTGTTACTTTTGTTACGAATTTTCAATTACCAAAGTGAACTTACGTCATCATAATATGAGAAAAGCATACTATTCTTTATTTTTTTTTATTAATTATCTAGAATGTCGACCACTGTAAAATTTATGTATTGAATATTGAAGATTGAAAGACTTATAATCTGGGGGTAATTTATAAAATGAAAAATCCTGAATTTATCATTAAAAATTAGTTCGAGTTTATTGATTAATTATTAATAATTAATAACCATAATAATTGTAATATTACTCGTTATGACAGTCACAATAAAGAACTATCTCTAGAGTCGACATCAATGCCACAAAATAAAAATTCCATATAAAACAAATTGAATTTCAAATATGTATTGTCAATTGTTATCAATTACACACAAGGCACACTGCATCAGAACTCAGAACAAGACGGATGGATAGATAGATGGACAGAGATGAGAGCTACAGAGGTAAAAGTATTACAATGATATATACATATTATACATGTAAGCATGTATACGTATACAAGTTGATGACGATTGAAAATGAGAGTTTTTCTCAAAAGTGATTCATGAGATTTTTACTCATCTCACACATCCATCTTCCATCTTCATCTTTATTCATATACACAATACACAATATACGATAGGTATACAAAGGATACAACACACAAACAACAACGGATATATTCTTAAATTCTCATGTTTTGTGTTTTTGAAGGAGGCGTGTTACGTGTAATTGTACCCAATGATCATATCATATTAATTATTATGCTTATGCCTATGTTGATAACAAAACATACCAATACTGAGATTATAAGCAAGATAATATCTTTCTACTATATTATATCTTATATTATCTTCTTCAAACACACCATATAGTTGTTAAAAGGAACTACTACATACCACACTCTATTATGAATTACGAATATGGAAGGAAAAAACACGCACATAGCGGATACATTTCATTTGACAGATCATTATCATCATCGTCATCGTCATTATAATCATCATAACATCTACAATGGTGATGATGATATATTTTTTACATATCTATATCACTGAACGTATACAATGTCTAGTTCTAACTTTTCTACATCTATAGAAAAAAAGCCCTAAATGAGTTGAAATATGAAGCCTACCTAAGTAAAAAAGATTTGCAGGGGAGGCTGCTGACTATACATATTGTGTATATCATAAAATAGTAATAATAATGATAATAATAATAATAATAAATAAAATGCACCTCAGCCACTTGCTACTACTACAATCATAATAATACGACGATGTTTGTATATTATACAAAAAGTGTCCAACTTTTTTTTATTCGCTACTTCCTTTGTTGTTAGTCACAAGTTACAAGTTACATTTTGAAGAATTTATGATCTCTTCTGCTTTTTTGTCTATGCAAATAAACTTCAAATTCACAACTAGCTCTCATATTTCATTGCATACAAAACCTATTAAATCAGAAAGTATCAAGAATCAAGAGCACACACACGAACAGAGAGATAGGACGTATAGGCAGACACAAGACACAGTATAGCATTTTTTCTTACATACATGTGAACTGTACATTATAATACCATCCATATTTTATAGAATGACAATTCTAACTACTATGATACACACACACACACACACTAACTAATACATGTGCTCTTTTTGCTTTTGCGTTTACCAAAAATGTCATCCTATAAAGGACTTACCTAAATCCAATGTTATTGTAAATGTTTACTGCACAGCGATTGATCCAATTTTTTCAGCATCCATCAGCTCTCTCCTTATATGCATTTTTTAATAACATTGAATATTGAATTGAAAAGATACAAGTATGGTGATACTTAATTAATTAGAGAAAAAATATACAGTTAATAGATAAACTAAATATCGATAATATATTATGGCAATAGTACTTTATAACAAAAAATGTATTAAATTCAATGAAAGATTATCTGGGATTTTTGAGGCTTTGGTCTTCTTCATCTTTTCAAGTTTTTTTCATTGTAAAGATTCTCAATTCATAACTTGTATCGAAAATCGAAGCAACATTAACTAAGTAGATTTAGATAGAATAATACTTCCGAAACAATTAAAAGTAAAAGCAAAAAAAGAAATGGACGTAGTCTTTCTTTTTAGCTTCTCCAAATCTAAAATCCCCTTTCGAGACTAATCAATTAAACATATTTTTGTTACTAAAAGAGAACTATGTTTCCTGTTTTAAATGGTATTTATTTAAAAACCCTTTGATCTAAATAATTAGTATAACCACAATTTCAAAATAATTTAATTCAAAACTGGGTTAAATAAGTGTTCAAAATCTTTCTTTTTTTTCGATTTCGAATTTCGAGATGCAAAAATGAATCTTAAATTCTGTGCGTTTCCGCCTTTTTTCCGCCTTTTTTTGCAAAGGTGAACAAAGAAAAATGAAAACGTTTTCTTCAAGTTTGAGCTTTTCATGAAATAATAAATAAGTACATAATATTATGGAAGATCAAAGTACATAGATTATAAATTATAAGATTTCAATCTTATTATTATGTGTAAATAATGTAATGTGGTATTGTTTTTAATCTGTTTTACGTCAAACTTATTGGATATACAGAATAAAGGATGCACATAATTTACCATTTTTTACTAAGAGAAAAGTGAGTGAGCTGTGTAAACAGTAAATATTAGGTTATAATATGAATCGTTTGGATTCATAATATTTAAACATGCTCACGATTTGTTGAGTTGTTGATTAATTTTTCCGGATTTCTTTTACATATACATATTGTATAAATGGTGCGTGAAAGAAAATTGAAATAGAGTTAAAAAGTTAGAGGAGTTTATTATTAATGACACGTTTATTATATTTTGGCTATTGATCAGTGAATAGTCAATATTAATAAAATAGTGATAGTTTCAGAGGGCGAGAGAGAAAAATATCTCGTCTTTAAGACAAACATGATTTACGTCTCTCATCTATAACATCTTGCATGAAACCGGAACAAGAACAATCCCACAAAGATACAAAACAAATGGACTATCCTAAATGCAAGAGAACTTACACCACACATATAGATGATTCACATGATAGATGATAGATGATCGATAGAGAGAAATGGCTCATAACTAATCATGCAGCTCAATATCCTTTAATTTTTACTTTCGACCTGTGCATACAGCATAAAGTGTGTAGATAGAAGTTGAACGGAAATGATTAGATAGTGGTCACGACTGGGCACAACTTCTTCATGTCCAATATTCCACCCCCATCAGAGATATTAGTCAAAAGAATTACATTATTATATCGTCAGACAAAACTCAGGCACATTTTTCATCATCATGACATTCTATAATGTACGTATTACACATCGCTCCTACTTAATTCTATAGTTTGTATTCTATAAGATATGGACCAAAAAAATAAAATAAAAACACATGTATTAAATCTGCTTGATCCCAATCCATCAAATAATCATCATATAATACGTAAAGTGGTTTCTGTTGAATTTTGAACACAAGACACAAGACACAAGAAAACCTTTGCTTCTTATTTAATTTGGTAACTACCATGTATTACAGATATTAAGTTGTTGATACGATCTATTATCTATTACTTTGGAATTTTAAAATAATGTGTAGTACTCATTCTCATTTCTGCTCATAATAAAATTATAAAAGTAACGAAAAATATTCGTGGTAAATAAATAAATAAATAAACATCCAAAATATTGGGCAAGTATAGTAATTCTAGCCATTAATTGACAGTATCAGGTATCAGAGTTTAGAGATAAAAATATTAGGAATTAGGAAGGAAGAAAAAGAAGCAATTACCAAGTTTACTCGTGTGTGTACAAATTAAAAAGTTATGTAATGAAACAAAAAAGCTTGATGAAAGAAGGAAACTGTTATGCAGTCGAAAAGTAAACAAAAAAAGGAAGAAACATCATGAACTCGGAACTGTATTTTTTGTTTTCACTTATTTATTATTTATTTGTGTGTAGTGACTGTAATGTAATAATTACTTCATTACTATAAAACATTATACATCCTCTATTCTATAAAAGTGTACTTTCTCTAGACTTGTATTATGCAATCCCAACCGATGCGATGCCTTTTTTATGTTTTTATTTGTTAATTACAAATATCAACAAAAGCTAATCATATTTTCTCATATTTTTTTAGTAATGTACAAAAGAAATCATTACCATCACTAAAACAAACATTGACAAGAATTTTTCTTACTGTTCTTTCTCTGAATTTTGCGACGTGTTTTAAATTTTAAATACATCATCCAAAGGCACGACAACTCACCTATGGTGATGCTGCTAACTGCATTCATCCAATATTCATTAACTATCTTATGCAACCAATAGACAATAGACATGACATCGATCAGTCAAAGACGTGTTCCCTAATTAGTATTTTTTTTACTTTATATTAATTGTTTACTAATTACTATTATGATCATTTTGTTATGTACAATATACAACATATTAATGAGAGTTTGGGTGTGATATTAGATATTATTGTATTTATACATTTTGTAATACACTGTCATTCAAATCTCTTTGAAAAGGAGAAACTATAATAAAGGTATATACAAAGTATACAAATACTGAATACCTAAAAATTCTCGAGTTACATATATATGAGCTTTGTTACAATTTGTTTCACAACATTCTAAACTCTAATCAATGGTAATCATAATGAGAGTTGAGAGGATCAATTTATCATTATATTATACTCGTATTAATTTAGAATGACAAAAGATGCTTGATGTATGTTGTATATGAAACGATGGACCTTTACAAAAGAGTCACAAGTCGTTATGATTCTTTCTCTTGCACTTTGTACTCTATCTTCTATCACATCATGAAAATAAGCATATATATACAAAGTAAATACATGGAAAATGTATGGAAAAGAAAATGAGGTAGACGAAGACTTATGTCCATTTAATATTGTCACATGAGTGTGAACACAGAATAGAATAGAACAGAACAGAACAGAGCAGAGAAGAGAGAGGAAGAAAAAGAAAAGTTTCCATAAGGATCAACCGTCTTTGATGATGAGCAAACTCTTCTCGATTACACTTGCTTTACTCTTTACTCTTTACTCAGCCTCAAGCAAAAAGAATATGGAATATGGAATTTTTCTCATCATCTCTAACAAAAATCTTTTCAAGAGAGAGAGAGAAAGAAAGAAAGAGGCTGTGTAGAATATGTTTATACATTTTGTTATAACTGATAAGTCAAACTGCTCAAAAGCACCCACACCCCTTGATCCTTGATACAACTTGATACAACTAGACACAACAACAACAACAAGAAATCAGCTATACCCATATTCCATATGATCTCGAGATTCGAGACGCAGAAGAGTAGACTGCTTGGGTAAAAGGTAAAACAGGCTCTGATTTCTTCCTTCCTTCATTGACCAGAGGAACCAGACACTAGATACTAGATACCAAATATCTGTACTTACAACTTGGAACTTCAAACTGCATTGTACATTGTACACGGATACTTTGTATTTTGTATTCCTTCCACATAGGAATACATATACAAACATTATTCATTAAAAATTAATGGTATTAACAATGCTATTAGTTTCATGTTATACACACAGCACACAGCCATAGATCCATCGGCTGAGATCTGAGATATAACAACTAACAACACGTACTTACAATATACATACGAAATGCAATATTCCACTCATTCCTTGTCAGATTTCATTCCAAAACTACAGAAAAATAAAAAGACAAAAGAGGTACAAGAGAGAGAGAGAGATGTGTTGTGTTTTTTCTTTTTGTGTTGTGGAAATGAAGGATATCCCAGTAAATTCACTAATAAGCGTCAAGAGAGGATTCAAAATCCCTCTATATAGAAGCAAATTATACCTTATTATGAAAGCGAGAATTATTATCCCCTTCATATTACATTATTATGTATAAAAACACTAAAGTTTCCTTACCTATAGTATCCTGTACATATACATATATGTATATTATCTTCCTTCCTTAAATTTGATACAGAATATGCAGATATGCATATGGAAGTGCACGAACAGTGAGCAGGGAGATTAGACATGCATGCATATACATTTGATATAATATGCATTATAAAAGGTAGGAGAATAGAATATAAGAAGAAAGAAGACTGCTATATTATGTATACATACAGATAGTTCGTACTTGATATGCTCATTACACATTCCATATATCATATTATACCACTATCATGTAGAGTGTAGAGTGTAGCAAAATATATAAAATAACATAATATATTATAAAAGATGCATAATGTGATGTGATATTCAGAATGTAGGGAAATCAAAAACAACGAGGAGCAAGTTTTCCTTTCTTTGGACGAATTTCTTTCCTTCTATCAATTTATCTTTCATTGTCTTTGTCTTTTTCTTCTGCTTCTCGCCTTCTCCTTCTCCTTCTTTACCGTTCCACCATTCTACATTCCACATTCTACCTGATACCTGTATTTTTTTGTATTTTGATATGAATGCAAATGTTCACGTCATGCTGTACGCATAAAATGCATGAAATAATCATATTTTATGTTAATGGAAACCTCACAAGTTGTTTTTCATTTTTATAATCGTCATCATTGCATTGGTTTGGTTTGATTTTGAGTTTGTGAGTTGGCAAGTTGGAGTTTGCAGTGAGTTATTATTTTATGGGTGATTTTTATGTTTGATAAAAAAAAACTGTGTTATTATTTTTCATTTTTCATTCTGGAGCAAACTTGATCTGAATCTGATCTGATCACTGCAGTAGGAAATTCACAGTTCACACCAGAATAATCTGAAATCTGAAATCTGAGCTGTAGGTTCTAAGTTGCAAGTATATACAAAGTACAAAGTAGGCAAAACACATGATATTCGAATTCAATGGGAAAGGTTTTGTTCTTAGTTCTTTTTAGTTATTCTGTTTACTGCTCACTGTTCATCACCAGTCACAAGTTATGAGTGAGAGACAAAGTAAAAAAAGTACAAGATACAAAATAATAATACAAAGTGAGGATAATCAGACAATCATATAGATATAATATGAAGCTTCATTTCCGTTCTCTATTACTTCCTCACCCAAGAGAGCTCATTAAACACGAATGCAAAATGCATCGTCCTATGTAAAACACAGTATACACACACACCTTCTTTGAATAATTATGTACATTTTATATAATCCTGCAAGTTTAATCCTATAGTATTAAGAATGCACAGTTCAATTATGCACATTGAATTCAAGTCATTGAAGAATTGAATCACAGTATTAAAATTACTATAATGTGCTATGAATTATGAATATGAAGCTCATAAAATGATAAAATGTGAAGCATGTAGCATTAAAACTCGTTGCAAATACCAAATACCACACCACATAATATGCAGCAAACTCCATCACCAGAAGCACAAAAATGAATACATTATTCTGCATACTAATAATTATGTATTTTACCAAAGTATTACAAGTATCATAACATGTGGATGGAATATGGAATTTTAACATTTTCTCACATATTACAAAATACAAGTGCATATTATAATAATCTAGTTCTAGGTAATGAAATAAAAAGGCCTGGTTAATAATGCATAGAATAAATTGATGATAAATATAAATATCCACCACTAATTGTGAATGTGATAAAGGTATTGTTGTAAATATAGTAAAATAATTACTTAACAAATCATCACCAGTTTATTTCATAAATTTCATGTAGTACAGAGTACATAGTCATTTGTCACTGAAGAGAAAAACCAGAACAAAAGCAAAAGTAAAAGCAAATCTTGTAAACATGCAAGATCTAAGTAATACGGATGAAATAGTTCACAACACGAAGTAGGAATCAGATACACGTGATTAATGAATATCTAACCAATCTAACTGTATATTATGATCGTTTTATGTTACTAGTCATTTACACGATCTACACTTTTACAGTTTTATTGAATTTGAGAATGATGTGACATTTTTTTGTACCTTTTGTCTTTTGTCCATGCTACATGTGGGTGAAAATTACAGTTCCCTAGAAATTTGAACGTGTACAGTGTAAAATAATTGTGATATTTTGACTCTTTTGTGTATTAGCAATAATAATAATTATTATTCTTATTCTCGTCTCGTTGTTGTGATTGGTTTATAATTAATTTTTATGCTTCCTTTTTTTATATCGTTTTATCTAATTACACCCCACCATGTCTGTATTCATTCTTCACATATTGAAAACTTCTCTTATTGCTTATTTAATTCCATATTTGGAAACTCATATCGAAAGAGAAAAATTATCCAATGATGACATTTTAAATTTTCACCAACTCAGAATTAAAAATTCTCATGTCTAAAATTAAAAATTATTATTATCAGTGGCATTAAATACATTTACTCGTTACCCTGTAGTACAGAGCCTGTACTGTAATATAGTACCAAAAAATCAAGTACACATGTATCTGTAATGTATTGCACATATGTAAAATTAAATTAATTTTCAATTTGATTAAAAACCTCTATACAGTTTATAGTGCTAGTGTAAATATTTATTTTGCATCTATTTTTGGTTCCTCTTTTATATTCTGTATTCTGTAGTATTCAAAACACACAAGTCAAAGCCCATCAATTTAATGATAATTTGTAAATTATAATTTACCAATCCAATCCTAAATAAAAATTTTTCACCTTACTTTAATGACTTAATACCTTTTATTATTATATCATATATCACATGATATAATAACACAAGTAATAACGAAATTCCTTTTCAATTTTCGATTTTCAATGCAAATGAATTTTCATCTGTCTTACCTTCATCATTGATAGTTGATAGATAATAGGTAAATAAATAAAAAAGAGGAGAAGAAAAAAAAATTCTGAAATTAAAAGTTTTCATCTCGCTTTGTTCCTTTCTAGTTTTTACCCTTGTCAGAGGGTTATCCAATCATCACCAAACAAAAAATACATAATACATCCACCATCCACACACGGAAAACCGGCGAAGGGGAACGAAAAACTAATGAAAGTAAAAGAATATATTTGAATGAAAATATAATTCTCTGCCTTTTAGTCTTTAGTACAATAAACTGTAAGCATTGCTTAGTAAGCATTGATCATTACATCTTTTTGTACGCACAAAAACTTCCAAAATATACTGAATATTGAATACCCAGTAGGCTATGTAAATTAAACGTGTGTGCAAAAATTACACACCTACACCTTGTATTTAAACACCATGTCATGCATTATACATATAATATTGAGGGGAAGATGACAATTAGTACAAATTTCTTCGAGCTGCTCAGTTACCTCAGTCAGCGTAATAATAATAATAATAATTATTATTATTATTCTTAGTATTATTATGCATGATCATCATGAGCACCGTTTATCTCTTATTCTCCTCTGATATCATCTTTCTTTCTTTCTCAACAGCATAATACATAATACACAAGATACCAGATCCCAGGCCTACGCTATGGATTATTATAAACAGATGGACAACAGGTGCATATAGTTTTGTCCTAATAATTTTAAAGACATCCTATATCGTATCATGTATTACATATTACATTACACATTACGGCATAGACAGACAGCCCTAGAGAGAGAGAGTCTAATTTTTCTCAATAAGTAAAAAAAGGAAGAAACGACAAAGATGAAAGGCGAGGAAAAACCTTATAAGACAGTGAAAAAAAGTGTATGTATACACATATACAATAATAATACAATACAATAAAGATCCTCTATTCTTTCTTTTTTCTTTTACGTTACTGGTTACTGGTTACTCATTACTGATTATGCATTAAAAGAACAATAAAAAGGGAAGCCCTCGAAATCTTCAATATACATACATAATACATACGCTCATGCCGATACAAGAAACAAGTATCTATATTTTATATATACATTTATCTAAATACTAAATACATAGCTCAAGTCTCCTCCTACTCCTCACGTAAAGATTTTATATTATATTATGCAGAATAGATGATAGATGCATAAAAGTGTAAAATATTGACAATCCCAATGTACAAGATCTATACTGTAAACTCTTTACTCTTTACTCTTTACATTTATGAAATAACGTCTTCAAGAGACTGTATAGCGTATTATGCATAATATAACATGTGATGAATACGATGATTAGGATTATCAACAACATCATACGTATTCTGAATTGTGAACGGTACATAGTACATAGATACTACACACAAGTACAATATACACTCATAATATGCACAAATGGCGGTAAAGTATTAGGCTTGTCTCAAGTCTAGAGTCTCAAGTGCTCAAAGAAACAAGCAAAAAGCAACAAGCAAGGCGGTTGCTGTTGAGGAGGTTCTCATGTTTGGGGGTACGTGCGGCACACTATTTATTATACTGTAAACTGTAAAGATTATGGTTATACGTTATACATATTTTATATGCCTTACCTCAGGACAGATATGATTATGAATCATATGGAATATTAGGAATCGAATACAAAAAACCTATTCAGAATATTTTTCATATTAAAACGTTTTTCATTGACCAAAAAGCCAAACCAAAACAAACCAAAGTAAAAGGTGTAGAGCTGACAGCTACTTACTTTTACTATCACCAATACAATACATACACATTACACCTTACACCTTAAACATACACAGTACACAATACACACGTATTACATTAACCCATGTGTATATCTTGATAGCTTGTTATTCTTCATTGACTCTCAGCCGCAGACAGTCTCATAATTCTGGTCATCCTCATTAACTTAAAAGTAAAATTAGATTTATACACGCACACACACAAAAAAAACTAGTCAGTGTAGTGATCAAGTCCCAAAAAAAGATCTGTGACATGTTGTTATTTAGCTGGACCTTTTTTATATTTTGGAACTGAATGATTTTTATGTACTTGTAAATAAATTGGGATTGGAAATTGGAAAGTAAAAGTGAAAATTAAAAAAAACACGTTTTTGATCTGTACTGTTTATTTTACCCGGACCCCGGACAATTTACAATGTGATTGTGAAGTGGTATTTCTACCTCTCTCCAAATTCCAAACAAGTTTTTAAAAACAGTGTGTTCAAACTAAAGTGAATTGGCCGCATACTAGTAAAAATAATAATAATACAGAGATCAACTTTTATTCAAACTAAAACTAAAAAGGAAAACAAACAAAACCCAGAGTGGTCGATCCGTGGTTAAAATTAATTTGTATAAAAATGGTGCTGTGTGGTTTGCGGCTGCGGTGGTGTGTTATTTTTGTTCTAGTTGGATGGACTGCAACTGTCATTTTGGCTCAATCTCAATATCAAGGTATGATATAATTCATTTATGATCTACTTTTTTAACCAATTAACCTTTTCACCTTTCATACACACTAAAATAACAAAAATAAAAACAAAACAACCCCACGTGAGAAGTAAACAACAATCATCATGTTATGACGCATGTGATATGATATATATTTTATATTTTCAAGCACATTTTCACACAACTATAATTTACTTAGAACTTCCGATTCGGGACATGAAAGTGTGACCATTATTTAAAATTATCTCAAAGTAACCTTTGAGCTTTAAACCGTATCATTGGTTTTTAACTTGGCCTTTTACACATTCTAACTTTCCTGTTTACTTTTTACAAGCATGTGATTTCAATCTCAATCTTGATCTGAAACCTGGAACTGAAAGTGAAAGTGAGTTATTATTATTATTATTGCCGTCCTCTGTACTCTGTAGAGAGAATCTGGAAAAGGGAAAAACTTTAACACCCCTGGCACTAAAATTTTACGTTTTCCACTCACAACTTTCAATTATACGGTATTCTATGGAAATCTATTTATACTGATTATAGATAAAAAGTTGTAAGTTGTAAAAGATGTCAGTGGTTTTTGTTTACACACGAGATTTTAACAGTAATCCTCAGAGATAATTATTCACATTACACATTACAAACACCATGTTGAAAGTTTAGAATAACGAAAGTAAATACTAAATAATATAGTGTATAGTGTTTCATTTACTATTCTCTCATTTGCCATGTTTTTGGCTCGGTCTTCTTCACTACAAAAAGCTTATTGCAAAAAGCTAGAGAGAATTATTTTACAGGCATCTTCTTGCCAGATAAAATTTCCTCCTTTAAAACAGTACAAGAAATGATTATTCAACTTAAGAAATTCCGCTTGATTAATTCTGTTTGATTTGTATTTGCATAATAATGATAATTATTATTATTATTTATGACCAACAGTGCAAAAATGCAGCATAACGAATAAAGATCAAGCTTTTGCTTCTAACAAACTGAATTTCTCGCGAGCATCAGCTCGTAATTAACACGGATGCAGATAATTAAGACTCAGCACAGGTGTCTCTATAACCTTATACATAACATATAACATTCCATTTCATCTTATAGATGAAACACCAAGCATAAAAAATCTGCATTTAAATTTTGTACTCTTTTTTCTATAGTCACTGTGAAAATACTGAATGTTAGATTAGATTTGAATATTGAATATCGAATATCTAATATCGAGGATTCACAAAAGTGCATATTTTATCCTACTCATTCATCAAAAGAAGGAAGGAATAATTGATGAGGAATTCATTAGGTACGGCATACGGCAATGAATCGCGAATCGAGAATCGAAAATCGAGAGAATTTCACTGTAAAAACGAAAGTGAATAATGTTGATGTTGATGTTTCAGTCCTTCTTTGCTAGGGTTTTATTTTATTCGCCTTAGTTTTATTTCAAACTGAATTCAAAATTCACAGTTCAAAATATCAAATATCAAATACTAAATTCGATACAAACATGAAACATGAAAGATTAGTTTTTGATTTGTAGTCCGAGGAAGGAAGGAAAACATGACCGTAATTTAATTTCACATTAGTTGATTTTTATTGATATTTTCATTCATGGATGAAATTTCTATTGAATAATAATAATAATATAATAATATTATGACTATAAATATGAATACGCTCACTCCGACTCAGCACAGAAAGGTATACTTTATGAACATCATAAAAATTTATTCGCACTCAATATTCAATATTCGATAGTCCATGCTTTCTGCACGCTCACTAGTCCTAGTACATTAAATATTAGGTACGGATTATGAATTGAGAGAAAGTTTGTAGTTTGCAGAACTCAAATTGTAAAACTTGTCAAAGAGTACATAATAACATGCAAAATTTGTACGTGTTTCCAGCTGTTCTGAGTTCTGAACTTCTGGGCATGTACAATGGACAAGGTCCATGTGCAATGGGCATTTTTTAAATAAAATTCTCAGCTGCTCAGGTAAAGTCAAAAGTCAAACAGTGTTTACAATTTACGAGAGTTCAACAGTTGGATTCAACAGTCAACAACATTGAAAAAAACATAGATCAGCTCACTCAATCGATCAGATATCAGACGGACGGAAAACTGAAAACAAATACAAACAAAGACTGTCATTTCCAGTTTTGTTGATTTGTATTGAGCGTAGAGCTACGTGAAATTATCAAAAGGTATGGTAATAATTATGTGTGTTTGCCTAATCATGAATCAATTTGACTAACGAGATGATCAATGAAGCAGAATGCAAGATAGCCAGTGGAATAGCCACACACATGTACATACAACCTCAGATTTTCTTTGCATTCTTCAAATCAAACAAACACAAACACACGCACAAATACAAATACAACGACTCACAACTGCTACAATAACTAGACACTAGATAGAAGACACAACTGCTCGTAAAAAGTAAACAGTTCTAATAATGACCATTCATTATCAATTATCATACGCACAGTTGTTCTTCCTCTGCAGCAAATCAACTTTTATGGATAAGAACCGGAAAAAAGTTGGATCAAACATCACATTCATCGATCGAGAACACACTGTATTTAACCTAGTCATTTGTAATCTACAATAAAAAATGACGTAAAAATTACATAGTACACACAAAATTACGAAGCAGGATACAAAAACAAATACTAGATCAAAGAGTAAAAACTGCGTACATGTAAAATTTAAGAGCCTTTGAAATTATAGTTCGGTTTTTGAAATAACCAGAACAAGAAAATTCATCCCAGATTATGTAAAATGTTATCATTTTCCTTGAGAAGTCCGGATTCATCGTATTGTATCTTAAAAGTCTACATCATTTAGCCTTTTTATGCATTTCTTGAGTGTGATGTACGCTATGATGTCTGATTATGACCTATGACGTATTTATTATTTATTCCGAGTCTTGATTCTTGTTTCATGCGTATCTATTAAAAATGCATTTGGAGTATAGAACGAATCATTTAAAAAAAAGACCTTTATTCCTGGTAAATTCTCTAGGTTTAATGATGAATTCCTTGCCATATTTCTGTGAGAAACTTCCGTGACACCAAATTATTAAATATTAAATAACAAGTATAACAGACAACAGACAGAAGATGCATTATTTACCGTTTACCGTTCCGTATTCCTTTTTCCGTATTATATAATATATAATACACAAATGTGACTTGTAATACACAATACACACATAATGCAGAATAAAGCAGCTAATAAAGTTTTACAGCAGTTGTAAATATGGCTTTGATACTGGTTGATGGTTGATGTTGTCTCTCGTCTCATCATAAAAGCACATTATCTTCTGCAGTACATAATATATAAACTATAAACTACACATATAAACCATGGGCGTCTCACCATACTAAACTAATTTTAAAGTGATCATACTGTCCCACATATCAAAATATGTACCATAATATTTATATAAATTTTACACTACAAACTATACACAAACCACCGCAGTATAATCAGAATAAGAATGTCCTTAAATCCCACATCTTAAATCCGGTAACTCTTATTTGATAGCTTTATAATCACTCATCATTCTTCATTCATCTTCATTCATCCTTCATGATTCATAATTCTCAATGACTCTGTTCAATCTTCAATACTTGAATCTGCGGTCTGAGGTCTAAGATGCTTGTATTAAAAATAACATGAGCATGATTAAACTGCAGTTGAACATATAAGAAGAATATGATATAAGATTAAAGATTGAAGCAAATCAAAAAAAAGTAATTATTTTAAATTCAATTTAAAATAAATAGCGGATGAGCTTCTGAATCCTCAATCCTCAATGACATTTCCTCTTCCACAAAAAGTATTCTCATGCTCATATCTCACACAGAAGGAAATCTCTATGAATAAAGCAAATAATATAAATATAACCTACAAAAACTACAAATAAAAAACCCCTCTCCTTCTTACATAAGAAATATGATTTATTTACACAGTAAAACCACTCCTAACCATTCTTAATATACATTATACATGTATTTTACACATGATCTTAATAATGATAAATGCTTTATCTTTTCTTCTTATTGTTTTTGTTTTGTTGTTTACTATATTTGTCATAATATTATTTATTCATTTGTTTGTCTTTTGCTCTCGTTATCCTTTAGTCATTATACATATTTCCTTGCTTCTACTTACTATTTACTATTTACTATTCACAATTTACAATTTACAATGACAGACAAATGACTAGAACATAGAAACAGACAGGAAGACTTCCGGTGGATGATGTGTGAAAAATCCACACAATTAAACACATAGAGACCTACATAGATAAATATATACAACATACAGAGTATTATATAAGTATAAATAAGTATGTATATTAGTAGACTCTAGACTCTTGATATACATTTAAGATGTAATATTTGATATTTGCATTCATTCATCCGTAATACAATATCCTTCCGAATCCTGTTGTTACTGCCGAGTAAATAAAAATATACAGAGAAGGAAAAGCAGACGAGACAGAAAGTTGTTGAATGAACATATCTTACAGCTAACAGTGTACAGTATAAAGTAAAAAGTGTAATGTGCTTGTGTGTGCGTAACACGTCAGAAATCAAAGTATATAACAAGAAGCATACGCAGCTAGTCTATTCGCACTCGACACTCGACACAATCAATTTGATTTCAGTGCATGTGTGCGTGTGTATGTGTTTTGCATTTTGCATATCACAATTAATTATAATGGCTCTACACTTTATAATATTATCTGTATCAATAGCTATAAAACAGTAGTACAATGGCAGAATTATGGCGTACTTATATATCTTTTATCTTATATCTTACAGAGTACAGAGTACGGAGTTGATCCAAAACAGATGAACAAGATAATAATTCTGCTTGTGTGTTTCGTTTGCAGGGGAGATCAAGTGGATCTCTCATTTCTGATTTCTGTTGGTATTGTGTTTTTTTTGCACACACATTGTTTGTATTCTTTATTTGTTATTTGTGTTTATGGAGGATGTACAATGTACGATATAAGATATAAGATGGATGATGAATGAGAGGAGAAAAAGGAAATTAAAATGAAATCAAGTTATAAGACCATTTTATTTTATAGTTTATATAATATTGAATATGCGTAGAATGTAGAATGTATTCAATATTCTATGCAGTTTACAGTTTACATACATTTATAAAGAATCATTTGAATTTTGCATTTTGCACCGTGCTTGGTAAATTTCAAGAAGAAAAAGAAGAGCAGTGGGAAAAATCCTCATGTCAACAACAACATACAAAATACAAATGTATAAAAGTTACTATATTGTATATATTGTACATTGTACATAGAGAATATTTAATATATAATGGACTCGTTTATGCATGCATAATAATTGTTGTACAATGTACAATGTACAATGTACAATTTACACTGTACAACCCTTTTTAAATGCTCTCAGTGGGTTTTAAAACCGGCTTCTTTAATAATTTCTTGATTATTTTCTTCTTCTTCCAAGAGAATAGGAAAAGGAATTACTATTACACTATGCATTATATTGCAATTTACAATCATGGTGATTTTTGGCTGATCGAAAAAACGCAAGCAGAAAGTAATAAACAGATTGACGACTGCCTGAAAACTCAAAGCTCAAAACTCAAAACGTTTTATATAGGGAGAACCCATAGAAAAAGGTAGGGAGCAAAGAGGCCTACCCTTTTGATTTGACTTGATTTTGATCCTCGTTTACTGTACACCGTTCATTTTTGTGTAACTACGCATGAATTGAAAAGTGATCAAACAGCTTTTTGGCATCACATTGTACATTGTACACTGTACGCAGTATTATACATGATTTGATTTGATATGATATGACTTGATGTGCATTTCCCTCTCAACTTAAATCTTTACTCGTAGTTTGAAAAATGAGGATGACATTTAAGTAAAATGTGATCAGAAGAAAACGAAGAAGCAGAAGTGATGTTTTCCGAATTCAAATGTAATAGAAAATACAAAATACGAACAACAAATAATATAGAATGTAGAAGCACATGTATAATTCAGAATACTTAATAACAACAATAAAGTAACAACAACAACAACCGCAGCAACAAGCAATAGCCACCGCTGAGATCGTAGATTCATCAGATTTTAGAACTACTAACACATTTTCACCACATGTTGAAAAAAAAAATCTCCACGGAATATTTATTAAGCATTAAGATCTCCACAAGTTGCGATTAAATCAAACCTTGTCTTTGCTCATTGCTCATTGCCCATTGCCCAAACAGATTTATAGATATGATATCTGCAGTGTGCAGGTGCAGGTGAATGCGAATGACTAAACAAGTGTAGAGTGTAGAATGAGTGAATTGAGTGAGTCAGTGGAGTGAGAGAGTAAACAAATGAATGAAATAATGAATGAATTGAAGATTCTACATTCTACACAAAAACTCTCCACTAGCACAAAATACAAAATACATATAAGTGTTATGTGTGCATTGTGCATATTATATTATATATTATTTTGCCACCACTCGACTGTCCACAATCCACAATCCACAACTCATCTCATACACCATTAAAATTTCAAATATTAATTAGAAGGAAAAAGAAGAAGTCCAAGACCCAAAGATCCAAAACTCAAAACTGAAGAAGAATAAAGAAGAAAAAGTCTCAGGTACACACAGAGAGAGACAGAGAGAGAGAGAAACAGAGAGAAGGAAAATGTCCATAGAAAGAGAAATTTTTCTGCATGTCTGGGCTCCTCTTTGATCTACAATTAATTTTTTTTCGCTGACTTTTACTATCTATTCATTACGTATGATGATATATGCACACACGCAGGTATGTACATACCATGTGAACTGTACACTGCACACTGCACACGTCCACCAAGTAAAAAGTACAAAGTACAAAGTCAATGTTTACTTTACTCAAAATTCAAATCACGAGGGGCAGTGTACAAGTAAATACACTTACAATTTCATCCCATCCACACAAAAATTATAAAAACAAATGAGCAGATGTATCTCTGACTTTGAATGAACAAACCCACCATTCCAAAGACCAAAGACATTTTTTGGGGATATTTCATTGTATTTTATTGTGTGACGCATTTTAAATTTTCCAAATTTTTAGCACGTTTCAATGTTGGATTTTCAGTGTTTGATACGAAATACAAAAGAATCGTGAGGTTTAGAAAATGTTGGACATTTACATTTTTTTACAAAATATTGACATTTATTTCTTGATTTTGACTGTTGAGCTAAAATTTACTATTGCTATTGAAATTTGGAATTACACATCTCTTTTATCTTTTATGTATAGAAAATAGAAATGCTTTTACTCTGTACGACTAAAAGGATGTGAAATAAGTTGGTTCAAGTGGGTTCAAGTACATTTGACATTTGTGCATGGATGTTCCTTTAAATTCGGTTTACTCTTGTTACTGTTTGCTGTTACAACATCAGCAGTTTCCCTGTTTTTTTTCTGTACTTATTTCATGTGTCAAATCCCATCCACAGCCAATCTGTGTACTTGTACTTCCGTTCACTCATTCACTCATTCACTCACTCACCCTTCTAACTTCTAACTTGTGACGTTCATAACTTTAATTGAGCGTAAAGGAAAGAGGGACAAGTGTAAAAGATGATTATTTATTGTGCATGTCAAATGTATCATCGTTATTCGTATTCGTATTCGTATCATATCTCATGTCTTGTGACTTGTATTTTGTGTTTATGTGAGCATCTTTACACATCTCAATGTGCACTTGTATGTAGTCTGTAGGATCATTTTCACTTTTGTTGAAATCTCCGTTGTTTACTGCGATAGGGTATGAACTTGATGCTACATCACTACACGTTACACGTGAAGGATGAGATATGATATGAAGATACCTACGCTCATTGCATTCAAAATCATGGAAGTAAGTTGTACATTGTACACGGTGCACGGTGCACATGTTTGAAGGAAAGACAAAAGAAATTCGTTATTCTCTATGGGATTTGCTTTGATTTGATTTGCAGTGATTCCCTAGACTTTCTCGACAAATATCCATAAAATATGTGTATGTGTTTGTGTATGTATTCTGCATTTATATGTATAAGTGTGATTACGTGCTCTGTAGCTTTTGCTTTCGTAGCTGACTACTGCTGACATATTAAGGGAGTCAAGTCAAGTATAAGAGAGTGAGTGAGTGAGTGAATGAGGAGTGAGAAGAGACGGCAGATGAAAAACAAAGTATATGGATAATAAAAGGGAAAGAGGTCTACCTATACAATTATTTATACAGATTGAGGATTGAGTGAGGGGCATAGTTTGTATAAACTCTGTACAAAGTACAGTATAAAGTATAAAGCGTAAGGTGTACTGTGTATGGGATGGAAACGCTCAGATTTTTTGGCAAGTTTAGCGTTTAGAGTTTGAGTTTTGACCCTCACGAATTCGTGATCTTGACTCTCGGAGACGGCAGCAGAGAACACTGTAATTTATTACACTTGGGACAATTCCTATCATAAACTGTATTCTGTATTCTGTATACGAGAGGAATTTGTCAATGAGTGGAGTGGAGTGAATGAAATGTACATGGAATGATTACCGTACTTTTCTACAACATCATTTTATGTTTTATATAATGTCTTTTTCATATATTTGTTATTTGTACAGTGGAGAGAGGAAGAGGAAAGAGTGTGGAGTGTGGATTGTGAATTTTGGATTGGGATTCCTCTATTATCTATTATGCATGTATGAATTCTCCATCTTTCTCTTGTTCTTGTCATTCACTGTCCATTTTATATTATCATGTTATGTTCCTGTCGATCGTCATCGTCATCGTAGATCATATAAAGATGCTTTTTGATTTTTGAGGAAATACCTGTCATTTCCCCCAAATCTCTCTTCTCTCTTCTTTCCGCTCACATAATTTCTTCCTTTATTCTTTATTCTGTATTGTTCCAAGCATCGAGCATCGAGCATCGACTATATAGCCAATTATTATTATCTATAATTTTATATTATGATACTTGATACTGTACTGTACAAAAAGATTTTTCCCATTTTGCCATTTGAATCTACAGATAATTACTGCTCAGATAATATTATATATTATGCATTGTGTGTGGCATTTTATTCTTCAAAATTTTTTGCATAATCCAAAATCCAACATCCAACGCTTAGAAAAAAGATACATATTATTATTTACTACATACTTCACAATTCACAATATAGAATACAGAATACATCATATTAGTATTAAAATAGTAAATACTGTAAAATCCGCGTGTGTGTATTGAGTAGTGAGAGGTGAAAATTCTAAGCTCTGTAAAGAAAAGAGCTTATTTCTGTGTGTATACATAATCTGCGTGTAAAATGTACAATGTCCGTTTTAAATCCAACTTCTCACAAAAATACAGACACTTTACACTGTGGCTTACACTCTTGACAACTGCATGAACTGTACTTATGTGAATGTAATTCCGCTCTTTATTATCATACTGTCATCCACTCGTCTCTTGTACATGTACTTAATTTTTAGACGTTGACTTGAGGAATTTGATATTTGAGATTTGATACTTGAGACACTTTTGCATTACAAATTCCTACAGCTCTTTCCTATTTCCTCTCAACAACATAAATCCATCCAAGTAAGCTAAATTAATGAAATGCTCCTTTAGCTTTTGGGTACATAAATAAATAAGTCTCTTGGTGAATTATTTTTTTAATTTTAATTCTACACTTTTACAAAGCATGCAGAATGTAGAATGAAGAATGAAGTAGGCACAAATTGTACATTCAGATACTACAGATTATTTATATTTTATAATAATTTATTACATCTATAATGCTCATATTCAATGCATATAAAGCAGCTCAAAGCTCAAATCTCAAAGCTCAAAACTCAAAACAAGAAAATAATTAAGCCGATCCTTTTTTTTATGTGGTGTGTTATAAATAATGGATACCGCTCGTTTTTGTTTTTGTTATTGTTATTCTCTCTGACTCTGACGCTGACTCTGATCTATTTATTTACAAATTATGAATTCACAAACGATGACTCTCTCCAATCTCAGTTCTCAATTCTCAACTCTCAATTCTCGCTTCCATTCATCCGTCCATCCTGAGATTTGAATTCATTCATCCACTTGAATTTTCTCTCTTCCCTTTTGTTTGTTTCACTCTTCACTTTTATTCAGAGATGAAACTGACTTGTTTTTTGTTTTGTCCCTTGAGGAATTAGATACATTTGGTATTTGGTCTTTGGGAAGCTTTGTTTGTTTGGAATTTGGAGTTTGGGATTTGGAATATGTGTAAAACTTTTGCGAGAAGAATTGGGAGAGTAAAGTGAGTGTAAATGACAAAATAATAATAAATAACAATAATAATGGGAAGAACAGTTCTGTAGTTCTGTTACGGATAAATGAGAGTGTGGTCTGGTCTGGTTTAGTATTGTTTCGGCTCTTGCTCAGCATCAGCATCAACATCACCATCACCATCAGTGTTACCTCCTACTCTCAAAGTAGTCTATGTATACGTATGTGTTGTATGTAGTATCAGAATTCAGGATCAATCGTTGAATGAATCACAATTTGTCTTACGGTCTGAATTTAAATTTGGGCGATGCAGTGCAATTTACAGTGCAAAGTAAAGTAATGCGAAATAAACAAAAGACAGTCAACAGTCAGCAGTCATGTACAATATTATATTATACAAAATACATCCACATTGTACACAGTACATAGTCCAAACAACAACTAACAACAAAAACAACTTGTTATGCATAATACATAAGTATCATATTTTCTCAGTTTCCAAAAGTTAAAGCTCAAAGTGTGCACTGTGCACTGCATCGCACAACGTACAACGTACATTGAACATTGAACATCGTGTACATTGTACATTGCACATATTATAGGAAGAGAAGGAAAGGAACGGAATTGATTCAACTTTCTATGACAAACGAGAGCTCATCTTCATTCATTTATCATTATAATTCAAAGATGAAGTTTTCTTTTCCCCCTTTGACTACACACTACACTTTACATGTTATATGTTATATACTACATCCTTCTGTATTTTCTACATTATGAATTATGTACATTTAGAAGAAGAATTAGTGAGTTTAGCTTGTGTATACTTGCACACATAGATATTCCAGCTTTACTTGTGTTAAAGAGTTTAGAGTGTGGAGTGTGGAGACTAGAAACTAGAGGCAGATACATGATCATGCAATACGTTTTGAATTTTGAATTTTGAATTTTGACTACAAGTCCAAGTTCCTACCCATCTCATGTTCCTTAACACGGAGAAAACTTGTTGACTTGATATTTTGTAGGATTACGTGCACAACTACATCATATGTACATTGTACATCCTACAGCGTACAGCGTACATCGTACATGTTGCATATCTATTATCTATCCTCTGATGATTTTTGACCGTAGGAATAAACACTTGGCTATTACGATAGATATTATTTATTATTTATTGTATTTTATAGCATGTACACTGTGTACGTTGGGAATTGTGAATTATGTATCGTCGGTCGTCGGTACTGAACATTGAACAAGCGTTATAAAAAATGTGACTTGTGTGTGAATAATCGTGTCTTATTCCTTTTATGCCCACTGCCCACAACATCAACACAAGAAGAAGAAAATTCAAATCCCAAATCTCAAATGAACATTTCCAATACTTATATTGTACACACTACAAACTACAAACTACACACAAAATCCCATTCATTCATCATTTATAATGAAAATATAATACATTAAAAGTATAATGGGTACTTCACACCAAACAGCAAACCAATCCATAAACTATCGGAAGAGTGAGGATGCGCGTGTACCAATATATGTTCATACAGTGTATAGGTTCAGTAAAAATAATCAATCAATAATCAATATGCATCTACAACATTCAAAATTCAATCTTTCCATCCTCGTTCCTCGTGTTGTTAAATCAACACTTTTTCAATCAAACCAAGAATTAAGTTTTAAGAATTCTCATTTTGTTGAAAGCTGAAAGTTGAAACAGCCAAATGGGAAATGAACGAGATGATAAGATAAATCGGTGTAATCAGGAAAATTGATTATAGACGTTCAATCAACGTTCAGGGTTCAGAGTTTTCTCATTTCTCATTTATTTATCATGTATTAAAACAGTGAAACAGGGGGAAAAAGGCTGAACGTATTTAGTGTTTAGTGTGTGATCTGACGTGTTTATTACCCATTCCTCATAATTTTTGTGAATTTAGTAGTATTTATAATGTAGATTATTTCTTTTTTTGACACATGATTCACAATGTCCAAGACGCGTGTACAATAATGTAAAATTGGCATGTTACACATGTGACTTGATTCATCCATTCATTCATTCATTCAAAATTGAAACGGATGTGATGATATTTACAAGCGTGTAACGTGTAATGTAGTGTGTAAATTGTCAATTATGAATTGTAAATAATCACTTGTAAACAAAACCAGAATCAATATATATAATTGTTGAGTGGAAGCAGGAAGTGAGCCAAAAGTGTGGAAAGATCGGAATAAATACAAGTTTGATGATGCATTATCATAAGTTTTTATTCCAAACTGACAACATTCCATCATCCATCGTCCATCTTCTACTACACAAATGCAATCAAATTAATGAGTATAGCCTGCAATGGCCAATATAGTAAAAAGTAAAACAAGTCCGTGATCCACGAGGAAAAGTTATTCTTGAAAGGAACAGCAATAACTTGATTTTATTATTCAATTCAGAATTGAATTCAGATCCTGTCTGTAATAGCACACTGCGTGTAACATGCTTAGTGAAACTGTAAGATGGAAGATGTAAGTATTTTGTATTTTGCTTTCGTTGCATAATTTAGGTATTGAATGTGCTGTAAATGAGAAGATTATGATATCATCAACATCATTTAAATGAATTTTTCTGTAGAAAACTTGTAATTTAATAATATAACAGTGAACAGTGAGTAGAGTGATAACACGCATAATCCATAATCCATATCTATATTACACGTATAAAGATATGTAAAATGTATCTAGATTCAAGATTCAGCTGTACAATGTACAATGTAAAATATACCTACTATCTAAAATGTATGTATTATGCATTATGTGCACACAATTTGTCATGTACAATCACATTAGAGATTGGGAATCGGAAACCAGTTTCTATATATTTCTTCTTTTTTCTCCACTTACTACTTAATATAAATATACAATATACAATATATATTATGCATAATACATTTGGTATACTTGGTACTTTGAACCTTTGTGTAGGTTCCTTTTCCCCCATTGAGAATCCACTCATTTACATCAATTTACATTGATTTTTTGGTGTATAAAACCATCAAATGGAGATTAAAATAATATTTATATCATCATCATCTTGCATCTTGTATGTTGTACTTTATATGTTATATGTATTATGTCTTTTACAACAACAAAAGTAAATTGTACACATGTTTACGAGTCGAGAATGGGAATGTGTGCTTCTGCTCTGTCATGTGTTATGTGTCAACAAATGATACAAAGTACAAAATACAAAGAAGAATCAAAGAAAATCACCAAATAGCAAATACCAAACATGAAAGATCAAAGAGAGACGACTGCCCATAGACGATAACGGCGGAACAACAACATAACAAGTTTATAAAATACAACTGACAATTATTCCATAGTTCATGTCCATAAAAAACCATCAACAAGATTGACGACTCCATTCAAAACTTTTTATTATTATTACCTTGTTCTTCATAATATCTCTCTCTTTCTTTCTCTCTTTCTATGGCTCTTCAATACACAATACTACAAGCAATAGGCAACACAGAATACAGAATACAGAGTGTGGATAGAGAGATTCCAAAATCAAAATGATTATATTCATCTCCCATCTACAAAATACAATCATATTTATCATTATTTTTACATGAATTCATCGTATCGTATCTACAACATACCTAGTATGTATGATGTGTAATGTGTATCGTACATGCTACAAATATCTCTTCATTTATTTTCTCCAAAGATACGATACATAAATGATGATGACGGAACAATCATCGTCTTGTCTGTTTTCATAATTTCTTTTTTCCTTACTCCGTCTCATAACAGAAATAACGAACTCACATTGGAATTCCACTTCCAATTCATGTAACAAAGATAATTGACTCAAATCTTCAATCTTTCTGATCTCTGTGGGCTCTTTTGTGTTCTGTTCTCTTAAAATCTTAAGGCATGTACAAAATGTAAAAATATAGATTATAAAATAGAAAAAAAGAACACTCTGTCTTTTTACCTGCTTTTTTATTCAAGGTGCATATGACTTTTTTGACAGATGACAGATGACAGATGAAGCAAAAGATAACTAAATGTATAAAAAATAATAGATCAAGATTTAAAAAGTAGAGCACAAAAATATTTCAAAGATTATAAAAGATAAAAGATAAAAAAAGGAAGAGAAAAAAATTATTTGACTTTTAAAACGTCTTTAAGCTCTAAGCTATCAATTAAATTGCAATAATTATTATTATGATTTATGATCAAAAAGATTTCATTGGCCGGACAGGAAAAAGCTGATAGAATTTGAATTTTTTATTTGCTCTTCATTGAACTTATTTGATCAATGTATTGATTCTTGATGATTGATGAAAAATTATTGCGATTAAAAAGTTCTAAGATTCAGAAACTTAAGTGATGAGCATCAAGCATCAAATACTTATTCGGTATTCGTTATTTGTCATTCGTACTTATGGGTTGAAAGTGGTGAAAGAAAACGACGTAAGACGTAAGATGTGAGAGGATCTAAAATCTAAAGTATTTACTCTTTACACTTGTCAAGTATCAAGTATGATTAGTGCATGGGAGAGGATAAAAAAAGAGAAAAAAAAAATCCACTTGCTTTTAACTTTTGAGTTTGGAGTTTTGAGCATCAAGTGCATTCATACAATCATACATATGTCACTTATCATTTCTCCCTTTTTTCCCCACTCGTAGCTAATAACTATTCTCTCTTATTTATTAAGACGAGACCCATCATCATCCATCTCATCTCTCATCTTGCCTCGCACTTCGTTCTCCGTATCGTCTTAACTGATGGCTGATGTGCATATTATGTATATACATAATACGTAACAAGTATTATGTAGTAGGGAATTGTGATGATGTGAGTCTGACACTTTAAATCTTTGCATGACAATGCACATTATTATTATTATTATCATTATCATTGTTGTTACTGCACTTTTACAATCACTCTTCACACTTAGACACATATGTACAATGTACAATACACATACACACGCAAGATATAAGAATGACGAATGATTACAACTACTGTTTGATAGAAAAGTCATTCACAATACATAATACATACAGATAATACATTATGCATAATCATAAATGAACTTAATTTCTAACGTAGAGGAAAAAATGCAAGTGAAATTAAATCCAAAGTCCAAAAGGGGAAAACGAAAAGACTTTTGTAGATTGGACCAATACCATCACTGATAGTTGATAGTTCTCTAATGATCAATCATAATAATACTGTACTGTACTGTACTGTACTACGAGTACTGATTAAGAATGAAAGAAATGGCTTCTTTTTTCATTTATCAATCGATTAACATTTTGGATTTTGATTGTGTGGACAGTAGACAGAGAACAGAGAATCAAATTTAAATAAAAATCACCCTGTCGTCATAAATTCTGCAATCTACAATTATTTTCATTAATATTACTCTTTGTATAATTCTTATACAGTTTGTGAATTTTTTTCTATTTCTCTATCATAAATTCAGAATCGAGGTCTAGAGTCTATAGTCTAGAAACAGAAAGAAGGAACATGTATTATATTCAAAATATTTCATTTAATTCATTTCTAATGAAATAAAATAAATAAGATCATCAAATGTGGAATGTTTTGCATCTTTTGCTCTTGTGGTCATCACGTTGAATTAATTATCAAATGGAAAATGAAAACACAAAAATCATTATGCAAAAATGGAAATCAATAGTCAAGATGAAAGAAAACGCTATAGTATACATCTAACATGCAAATAAAGCAAAAATACAGCGGGAATTGGAACCACAAAATCCTCACAAAGTTGTCTCTTGTGTTGTTAGTTTTCAGTGTCCTGCAGTCCTGAAGTTACGTAATATTTACAAAATACATTACTTTATGTAGATAATTTCATAATAATTATTACCATTGTTTACATTTTACATGGTATAGTTTACCATTTTTTTGCCTTATTCAATATTTCATGATTCATGATCAAAACAGTTTACAAAATACAAATTATGCATAAAATAAAATCAGACATAAATAAAAACCTCGAGACATTATTAGACATTTATCGAGTACATGCTGTTTTCAAATATACTCACAGTTACTCCATCCAAATTTGGATCAAGAGAACTCTTTGCCTTGCACATTTTCCTTTCTGTCAAATCCTGAAGCTCGGCAAAAAAAGTATAAAATTATTACTGATCACTATTTCCTCTACAAAGACTCAAATATGTATAAATAAATAAATAAATACTTGAAAACTTAACTCAAGAACTTTTTTGCTTTTACTTGCCACTTGTCAAGTTGACACTGTTCACTGTTCACCGTTCATTCAAAAGAACTAGAGAGTTAATTTTAAGTGTGTGACAAAAGTTACAAGTTAAAGCGTTTGTTTGTTCCTGTCTTGTTCTTCATCGTAGTCATAATGGATCTGTAATATCTTGTTCTGCAGTACTTTTAAATATCTATTTGACGTCAAAAAATATTAAACAGGAGGATTGTTCAAATATTTTTTAAGTTTACTCAAGCTAATGGATGCTTAATTATTAATTGAAGGCTGAAGGCTGTCTACTGTTTATTGACCATTGACTCGAGGCTTGTTTTGAGACTCAAAAAGTAATTTGTGAATAACAAGTATTTGTTTTATGTATCTAAAAAGTTGTCACTTTTGTTACTCTTGCTTTTTGTCTTGTTTATAGCTTTCACCGTTTACAGGAAAATTTAGAAGAACTTTGATAACATACATAAGATGTACTTTGTACTTTACCCTTATAATCTTATATCTTATCAAACTGTTCAGTTCGAGGTTTAAGATTCAAGTACAGAGCAAAATGAACTTGAGTAGAGAACTATTTAAAAATTAGGATAAATAAATTATGGACACCTCATGATATCATGCCGTCCTCTATAGCATTGTTTTTCAACTTGTCTTTGGTATTTTTAAGAGGTTCTCGCTCATCAAATGCTAAAATAAACAGTTGTGCAGTGTGTAGAGCAATAATAATTATTGTTATTCTTATTACTGTTGTTGTTGTAGAAAAAGAAAAGGTCCTCAAATGAATCTTCAAGACTCAATACCTATTCAAAGTATTGTCTTTGTAAAGTTTATAATAGGATGAATTCATATTCAATTGGAGCTCAAGATCTTTTAACCTTCTCCTCATTATTTAGCACCCAAGTGGGACCCATCTCTCCTACCTCCTACAGAAAATTTTGTAATTTGCCCTCTGTTCTTTCTGTTATTGTATTTATTATGACATCAATCTCTTGAGTCAATATTCAAATGAGTCGAAATCAAAAGTTCTTTTGTGCAGCGTGCAAATCAATGTCTCATTATAGATAAATCTCAACAGTATCCCGTATCTAAAAATAACATGGTATTTAGTATTCTTAAAAAAAGAATAGAGTCCTACTGACAATTGACAATGATTATTGTTTTTTTTGTTTTGCTCTTGCTTTCTTTCTAACAAAATATTTTGATCGTCAAAGGTCAGTAGTCAGTACTCAGCACCAGTGCATCAGAAGTCATAATATAACATTTTTGTTTTCTTACGACGTCAACTGCATGAGTCATGAATAAATATTTATTCAATTTTGAAGGTGGGAATCTTGTTAAATTAAATTCAATCAGTTTGACAATCAATCAAACTCAATCAGCTCATTTTCATTTTTATTTGATAATGGTGATGATGAGATTGTTCGTGACTCGTACAAAACTTGCGACTTGCGAAATTTAAATATTGAATATTTATATGTGCATTTTGGCATTTGAACTTTGAAGCTTAAATATATTCAATATTATTGAGTATTGAGGATTCTGTATAAATTATTGCATAATGAGCAAAATATATTATAGTTGGATTAATAATTAATAATTTCATTTCAGTCTCATTTGTTCCTAATATTATTATATTATTTGTTTTGTATTTTACTGTGCATTATGAATTCCTTCTATGATGAAAAATTACTTTTAGGGAGCGAGCGAAGCGAGCTCCCCTTATTCTATCATGTTGTCTGTCCGTCCGTCTGTCCGTCTGTCTGTCCTTTTCACAGTTCCAGCCGAACGGATTGACCAAATCACATGCGGTTTTTTCCATTGACACAGTAATACTAGCCATCAGTGCTGTATGTATTTTTGGTTACTCTCCGACTCCCGCAACTCTCCGAAATCCGGGTTTTAGTCGGTTTTTTATGCAGAAACTGCTTATTTAAGCGGATAAAACCTAGATCGGTGTAGAATAT
>JABASP010000785.1:0-40666 GCA_019776565.1 Sminthurinus signatus
AGCAAGGCAAAAGGGTCTTTATCTTCTTCTCCTTTGGACATTGGATGTTGAATGTACCATGTATCTTTAGAGATTCTCTTCTTTCTTTCTTTCTTTTTTTTACCTTGTTTTGAATCTCTCTTTAGAGTTTTTGTCTTCTTGGTAACACGGTCAATGTCAAGGTATTTTCATCAAAACTAAAGCATATATATATCATGTACTGTGTAAAGTATGTTATAGTAGTGAGTAGTAAGTAGAGACACAGATGGATAATGGATAGTAGGGCAATGTCGTGTGTGCAATCCATACATACATTTCTATTTTAAATGTACATGCACTTTAATGTGCACAGAGGAGGATGAAAAGTATAAAATCTTCTTCTTTGAGTCTACTCTTTTTCATCTGATTCATCATCTTTATCAAATGAATACATTCTCGATTCTCGATTACATGCAGGGAACCAGAATTTGTAATATCTTGAAACTCCATACAAGTGTATCTTTTGTGATGCTGACTGTACTTGATACAGCCAGTATTCAGCATACTATAACTTGACCACATGTATACAGATATATAGATTCTATTCTAGAATTTCCAATTTGTAGCTTAAACCTAAGAGATAGCAGTACGGGTATATATACTTTTGTGTAAAAAGCTGGTACAAAATTAAGTAGTTCTTCTCAGCACCCTAAAATTACACAATACAGAATGAAAAACATTGTCCATTGTAAATGCTTCAGTATCTTGTATCTCATATGCTAAAACAGGTACACATGCATAAGTTGGTGAGTTAGTTCATGGGGAACAATTTTTGGATAATTGGATTCATATTAGTTTATTATTTTATTTTTAGTTTATTATTATTCGTAATTTCTGTCTCAATTTCAGAATTAGTATTTTTGTGTCTTTAATGTTTAAGTCTAAAATTGTGAAACTCATTGCATTCACGATATAATGAAAATTATTGTAGAACAAGACGCTTTGCTTGCTAATCCTTTTTTTCTAACACGATGAAAAATACTTCTTCTTCTATATTCTAAAATAGAAGAGAAAAAACATGGTATTTCCGCTGAGACAAATCTAAGCCGTATCTTTTATTTTTACACGTCTTTGGAAATTTGAAATTCAAGTCAATTTGGGGATGAAAGCGAATATGAAGCATTTTAGACTGAAACTTTCAATTGTCAGATGATCTATTAAAATAATAAAGCCTTTGTAGGACCTGGCTACTTACTATTTACTATTTGGGAAATGCTTTTGTAATTTGTACATGATTGTTATCAAAATTAGGATTATTTATAGCACAAATTGTACGGTCTTCACAATTCGCCATTCGCCAGACAGCAGATGGTTCTCTTTTTAAGACTGCTTACTGCTTACACAAGGTAAAATTTGAAATGCTAAAAATTAAAGAATTAGTGTTTTCTCCGTGTCGTACAGAGAGTTGAATTTTCACTCATCAACAATTGAGTTTTTTTTTTTTGAGAAAAACGCAAATGTGTAAGTGTGTTCATGTAGATATGTGCTGTGCACGTGGATGAATAGATAAGTACTGGTACTATAAGTTTAATCGTTTAGGAAAAAGTGTGCCAGAAACAATGTTTTTCCTTGAATAAAGGTAGTGAATGGTGAATTTGGGAATAGTGCATGATGAAAGATGACCGAGAGGGAGAAAGATATTTGGAATTGGTTGATTCGAAATTTAAACTCATGTTCATGTTGATGTGGGAGACTTGACTATACTATATACTATATACATGATGATTTGAATTAGGGTTTGGTGATTGATGTGTGATTATCTTTTATATAGATTCTGACCACAGAGAAAGATTGGAAGGTCACTATTGACCATTGATTTCCCACAATCAAAATATTTCGTGGGACGTTCCTTCTTCTTCCTCTACTTGTTTCCAAGAAATGAAAGACAAAAGACTGTGTGATATAGTACACAAAACTTAAATCCGATACATGTGTGCACATCTTTTTTGTACACATGTGAAATGAAGTCATATATCATATTCTATATTCTATCTAATATCTAAGTTGTAAACCTTTTGTGATGATTTTTGTTCTTTTGGCCAACGCACACTCCATAGCGGTTTCAGTACATATATACATATGTTGGGAGTTGGGATGAAAAGAATAGTATTGAGTATTGTTCATCTTTTGGTATCTAAAATCTAGTTTCTACGTACGCAAAATTCTATGCGTAAAATTAAAAATTTCTCCTGATACACGTGTGTACACATCGTATAATATACATCATGTAAAATGTAAAGCGTATGATAATGATAATACAAAGAAACACGGGAATTATGATGAAAATCCAACCACTTGAAAAGGTATATATACAGTCAATTTAAATTTTTATCGACTGGGTGACCGAGCGAGATGACTTGGATTTAAAATGAAACATAATGTACTTAGGACTAATGGGTTTAACAAAATAACCACTGCATTGGCAATCGGCATTGTGTGTTTGGAGTTTAGAGTTTGGAACTATAACTCATTTCGACAGCACACAAAAAACATAAACAACTGACTGAATGCTACCTGCATTCAGTCCGCTGTACAGATAATCTGTAGGAAATGGCAAAAAAACAGCCTTTCGTGTTACAGAAAGAACATTAATTTACCTACTGAACCCGCAACAGAGTACAATAGAAAATTATCGAGATACGCACTCATTCTCCAATGTCCAAATGTGCGTTGTCCATTGTTGTATAAAAAATTAGCCATTTAGATTAGTAATTTTTCAAAATGTATCTTTTAAACTGAAGAAAAGGAAACAATGGCCAGCTATAGAGTATAGATTCGTATACTGTGGTAACTTATTCGAAATTCACTATAAATTGGAGTTTGGTACTTTATAAAAAGTAAATTTTTCGTAGACTTGAACGAATTCATTCATTATCAAAAATCAATTAGTGATACATTTGAAGATGTGATTATACAAATGTAATTCATGTGTATAGTATATGCTATATACATAATACATATATGCGTATTAACCCGAAAAGCACAATGGGAAAAATCCTAAATATGCGTGTAATTTGTACAGCCATGTTTAATGTTTATAATACTTTATAGTTTATGTATGTGTACATTTCATCCAGTCCAGTAGGTCATTTTATTTATTTGGTTATGCGAAAAAGTTGAATATGAACTTTAGCCTTTGTGATATTGAACATTATTATTCTTAATTCTTTAGTCATCCACAATCCACAATGGTATTTATTGGAAAAAATTTAAAAAAGGTGACCTTATCATATATGCCGACGCACTTGTATTGTAAATTGTAACTTGTAATAAGTAATAAAAGGCTGTAAGTATTTTATTAGCGATTGAAATGACTTAAAGACTACTGACTACTGACAGCAATTTTAAATTTGCGGATAATAATTCATCATCTTTTATGTTTTTCATGGCTGATTTGCTTCTTTTTTTTTATTCTTATTCATTATTGAATAGGTGCATTAAACATTGAACATTGGATATTGAAGGTACTAGTCTATTCTATGTTACCTTTTACTCTATCTCCCTTCTTCGTCAACTGAACGCCCCTACTTACGACTTACGTAAATACGGTGAGGTATGCAGTTCAATGTTGAGTAACTGGCTTTCTCTCCATTGGGCATCCTTTTTATTACGATTGTGGTCAATTGTGGGTTTCTTCCCAGCATACTTTTGTGTATTGTGTCTATGATCTTTGAACTACGTAGTATACGTAGGCTATCAACTGATGTAGTTACTGTACTGTACTGAATTGGATGGCATGTATGCCGCCAAGATCTAAGATTACGACTTACGACCATGGTCGTTGGATTTTTTTTCATTCAATCTTCAATAGCTTGGAGATATTATATGTATGTTGATGTTGATGTTGACATTTAAAATGGTATATGTATATTTCACATCTAAAACATGCCATATATTTTTACCGCAATCAACTATTAACTTTTACAGAGAAAATGAAAAAATCTTCTTATTTCAAGTTTATTGATATCTGATAACGAATTGAAATGCTCCCGTTTCGCTACCTTTGTTTTTATTATTTTGTAAATACCTCTTTTGTACTGTAGATGTGGGTCATAATTGATATTCTGCGTCGAATTCGACATGTGACACATTAAGATTAGGATTTATAAGACTAATACGAATTTATTGAAAGAAAATGAACAAACGTAAAATTGTGTTAAAAGAAGAAAGAAGAGTAAGATCTTTTCATATAAAAAAATAACACAGTAGCCCACTCATTTATCCGAATCAATATTCAATAATCAATACTTTATCATTTGATTATCATCACCCTGCCATTTAAAAATGCTTTGGAATGTTATTGTAATTAGGCATATTATTATGCATCGCCGGATTCCCTATTTATATAAGAGAAATGTTTGTCTATAGTTTATATATTTTATACCATCGGCCATTAAGATTTTTTTATATTCATGGTATCATATCACTATAATTAAAATTATCACTATCATTTTCGTCTCTCATCATCTTAATTGTTTATTACATTCATCAATCAGTCAGTACTTGTTTGTGGGAAGGGGGTATTGAATATGGGGTGTAAGTATGCTGTATGTTGTATGTACATTAGGTATGAGATAATGATGCATAAAATTCTTGACTCGGCGTGTGATCTTTGTACTATATTTCAAATTTCACACTATGACACATTTATTTATTCTTTGATCAGTTATATGATCCACGTCGTCCTATGCAATTTTATGAGTGTCTACCATATGCTGTATATGGAATATGTAGTATGTATTCAGCAATAGTCAGCGTGGAAAAAAATGAATAACTAAAAGCTTTTCTCTCCTCTCAAGTTGTTTCTAACAAGTATTTGATTAATTTATCCTCTGACCTGCACACATTTTTGGTGTCCTATTCGGTATTTTGGTCAAATTATGAATCAATTTACCATTTAAAGAGCAATTAAACCATCAGCAGCCTCATTTAAATAATCTTTGGCTGTACTGATTTATGTAAATAAATAAAGAACATGACTCATTGCAAAATTACTGATATTATCCGCAAGTTTTGCGAATTGTAACTCAAACCACATTTCAGTTGAAACTACGATTCACGATTTTGAAGCTTATTGTTTTATTGTTTCCTCATCTCCTTCGTGAAAATTTTCAAAAATAATGAGAATTAAAAAAAAGAGTTAATAACTGTGAATTTGACTTGTTGAAATTTTTTGTCTTTTTGAAGTTACGGGTTTACGATTCAGGATTCAAGAATCTTTTGTATTGCACATTATACACTATAGACATACATAAATAAGTAAGTTATCCTTTTGTATGGTAGAAGGTAAGAAAAAGTTGACCGGTGAGGACTCAGCAGACAAGGTGAAAATAAAACACTCTCAAGTTGCTTCCTGAAATTCAAGCTTGCATGTGAGTTATCCCGAGAGGTATCTTTTATCTTAGTGGTACTGATTAATTTTTCAACTTAATAACATGCATAATGCAATAAGGGACAAAAGTCTTAGACCTTTCATCATGTGATGTAGTAGTAATAATAATTCAGCTCTGAATTTTGAGATTGTCCAGGCATGACCAAAAGGCAAATCCGACATGTTCTCGCACTATACTGAGCTGAGCAAAACGATAGTATTATATAATGTAATATTTTAAGCATGTAACACCTGCACGACTACATACTTTAATCGGCAGCAATAATAATAAACTTATTTTTATACTAGTTCATCAATTTTAGTCATGGAGTGGATACGTATTATTTAATTTTTTTCGTCTTTTGTTTCTCGTACTGAACAATACAAGTTGTGGATAGATTAAAAATTATTATTAGTATATTATTTTTTACAATTTCTTCCTGCTCTCAATTTTTACAAGAGGTGTATATAACTAGAAATTGAATACATTCAAAATCCAAAAGCACAATTTTAATTTCTGGTGCAGTGAATAACAATACATCTATAATCTATATCTTTCTTGTGTAATTATTGACGCTGATAATAAATTTAATACGCATGTATAATCTATATGTGTAATATTGTATGTCTTGTATTTAAAACCGGAATACATATATTTTAAGTAATTGCTGGAAAATCTCATATCCGTATAAAAATGTTTATAAACATGAACTTTTTTGTCGAGTGTATGGATACGGGGTAAAAGAATAAAAAAAACAAGTATAATACTTATACTTTACAATTTACAATGTTACAAACATGATGTATAGTGTATAATTCATCATTGTTAACAGAAGAAAGATGCGTGTCGACTCGACACTGTTGAGAAAAATGCAGTTCAGGTGCACTAACAAAATAAAATACTACGTTCTAAAGGTAGCATGAAAGATTGCGTTTACGATCGCCATGAAAATTTATCGGTATAGTCGAAAGACAAAAAAGTATATTTTACTATAAGAAAATTTACTAGGTCTACAAGTACATTACACGTACACCGTACACGTATAAATATATGTATTATGTACTGTACAGCCAGGTACGGAGAAGAAGTGGACAATGTGCAATGTGTGTACGTTATCATTTTACCTTTTGCATATTTATATATTTATATACATGAACACAGTTTTTACACGTTATATTCTGTATTATGTAACATGCATTTATGAGATGAAATTCTATACCTCATACTGCTTTTATGCACAGCCAACGGTTCAAAATAGTTCCTTTTGCATGTATATGTACTTACATTTATGTACATTCTTCATACATTTGGCATTGGATTCGTTTCTACTTTTTGCATTTGTATTTTGTTTATACACATTACACATTATTGCATCGTACGAGTGCAACAAAACCGATTCCTATTATGTATGAAACAAATGTGTGTGCATGTTTTAAAAAAAAGGTCTAAACTTGTAGATATATATTATATATAGAGAGACTCCATGGAAAATTGAAGATTACGGCTTGCTTGCAACATCTGAAAACGGCATAAAAACAACTAGCTACAATAATAATAATAATAGCTACAACAACAACAACAAAGGGAATAGAAAATGCAAATTTAACATAATTCCCTACTATAGATCTAATCTAAAAGAATGCAAATGTACTATGTGATAGTCTGAAAACAACGGGAAAACAAAAAAAACAGCTAATAAATTATACGACTTTGTATAATATTGTTTATAACTTTCTTTCTTCTTTATGTAATCATCCTCTGTCATTTTTCATTCTACAAATCGGCAAAGGGGGACAGTGGACAGATTATAATATTTTTTTACCCAATACCAAAAATACTTGATGCTGAACTCTGAATGGAATGAAAAAGAGTATATGAACTTTTAACACTGTACTAAATGGAATATTTACACCTTGATCATTGAAAACAATTACGATTAGTTAATTTGGAGTGTTTTTTAATCAATGCGTAGCCAAATGTAATTTTTTGGTGAAGAATACAAAATTGTCAAGATGTGACTTTCTTTATGTTTCTGAAGTTTGAAAGCAGGAGTCTGCCGTCTCTATTTCCCCTGTACAATGTTAAAAAACAAAACATACTTTCTTTGAAAAATCACACTGCATGTGAATATTTGCATATGCACATTGGAATTTCCAAGCTTCCTGTAAAAAAATATGTAAAGTGTAGCAGGAAGTTTTAATTTCAATCAATGTATTACTTCACTACTACAGTTACTAGAATCTAGAATGTAGAAAGTAGAAAGAGGCGATGGAAAATCAAAATTATACATGAAACTACATAATTCTTTCATGCTACTTTGTGATGTTTGAAGTTGGATGTGCGTGTGTTATAGGTTGAATTCACTGTGGGGAGGTCATAAAGAATAATAATTATTCACCTGGAGGTAGTTTACAGATAAATGCTTTCCTTCATTTCCTCTTCTTTTCCATCTTCTATCTTTTATCTGTAGTTGTACGGTAACAAACAAATAACTATTGCCTACATGGTATGTAATATGTAAAGTGTAATACATAATACATAATGAATCGGCGTCATCTTACCCATTCATTAGCACTTGTTTAATACATCTGTAATCTAGGAGATGAATTATTTCAGTGTTAAGCTTTTAATTCTTCTGTGAAATTTCTAGAGAAATGTACTTAATTTTATGCATTTTTCCGCTACCATTTATTACACAACACACAGTACACAGTACACATTCTAGTTAAGTCTCAAGCTCAATAACCAATAATTTTTGGAAATTGATAGTCAAAGCGGTTGTTAATCAGTGTTTGACACAAAAAAAAAGGTTTTGATTTTTGATCTCTGTACTTTGTACTCTGTATCGTATATGCAATAATTCCAATTTATTTGTACTGAATACTGAAGACTGAAGACAAAATCAAGTGCCAAGAGGGCTCCAACTTAGCATCATAGTCAAGAGTCAAGAGTCAAGATATGAAAGTCTGAAATTCGAATTCAAATGATTAGATTATTATAATTATTATTGTTTTTCAAACTTCAACTCATGCTTAAGCTGTACTAAATCAAAGTTGTTTATCCATTCGCATCTTGTTTAATTGTGACTCTTTGGTTTTCATCATTTGTTTTGGAAGTGCTGGATTCTGGACTCTGGATTTAGGAGCTTTCCGATTTTGTGATTAAAACCGTTACTTTGGTTTTGTTGTTAGATTTTGGACAAATTAAATACTTTTACTGATATACTTTCGGATTTATGAGTTGGTATCCCAGTTTTGAGGGTAGTTTAGTGATCTCAAATAATCTGTTTATTATGGTCTCAAGTACATTGTGTTCATCAGGGGGAGGAAAACCAAAAATCAAGTAAATTCACCCAGGGGAACATTCGTGTGTTTTACACAAAATTCTAAAATGCTCTTTTTAGGGCCTACACTTGATTAATATTGGACTCTATAATATTGTTACACATATATTGCATATTGTATCTATAATCTGGAGTGTTTGTTCGTACAAGTAATGTGAAAACAAGTAAATAGATGTAGAATATAGATATAAAAATACAAAATACGCTTAGTTTGTGTACATATGTGAAGATGTGTAGCATTGAACTAGGACTTGAAAATGACTGTCCGTAGTCCGTAATATACTACCAGAAAAGCAAAGCAAAGTATGAAGCATGAGGCGAGGGGTATAAGCTATTAACCATAAGCCATTGCACACGGATGAGATTGGTGAGGTGGATGGATTCTTGTGCAAAGAGAGAGAGACAGAAAGAGCGAGAGAGAGAGAGTGAGTCAACAAGAGACGTTCTTACCGATGCTTCCTGAAATTCTTGCAGTCAGCAACTTCCATTCTATCAGGATTCACACCACTAAAATCAGCCTCTTGGACGAAAAATTATAACAGAGAGTAAGAAGGAAAATAGTCTAAAGTTTACCAATTAATCGAGCTAAAAACTCAAATACACAGACACAAAGTACAGACAGCGAAATAGAGAAATAAAACTACAATCATTACATTATCCTTCACTTGTACTTGTATTTGTACTTGTACTTGTTAGTTTGAACATTTGTTGAATACACAGAAAAGATTAGACGAACACGAAAAACTGATTACTGATTGTGAAGCCGCGTCGATGACATCAAGAATCAAGACAAGGCAAGTTCTGTGCTCGGTTTTTTCCCCTGCTCCTGTTCTTCATCAGACATTTCAAAAAAAAGAGGATTTGAACAACTCAATTTTGTTTATTGTTGTACGATTTCAACAATCAGTTTCATTTTATTTCATACAAATATATATAATATATAGTAGACTGTGACTCGTGTTTTCTTTGGTTTTCCTCATTGTTCATCCTTCAGCCTCAACTCGTCTGTTCGTCGTTTCATCGTTGAGAGAGATTCATCTTTCATCCTCTTTTTCTTCTCAAGGTAATTCAGAAATATTGACCACATTCCTTTCCGTCTACAGCTTTTCTATTTCCTATTTCTAATTTCTATGGCCATTTTTAAATCTGTAAAATACATAATATTCCACTGCTTCGGCTTCTGTTTCTCCTTTCTATCATTGCTCTCTATCTTAATCACATAATATATCATATTGTACGGGAAAACATTTATTGCGTACACACGTTTACAAATTTTTGTACTTGGCTTTTACGCGGAGCGTGTATGTGTAATGTGTACACATAACATTATATTTGTACACTTTTCAACTTTTTACTGTTGACAGCCACCTTCAAATGTCTGATTCTGACGTGTGTGAATTTGTGTAAAATGTGTAATGGCAATAACTACTTTTTTTTGTACATCAGAGCCAAAAATTCCACGAAAAATGATCAGTGTGCAGTACTAACGATCGTAATAATAATTGAACTGGATTACTCGATTATATTTATGGGAACGTTTTCCTTTTTCTCCTTCCACCTTTTTCCCCATTATCAATTACCTCAAGTATGATCTTGTAGGAAATCGTGCCAAAAAACAAAATGAGGAGAAATAATTTTTACATCTTGGTGTTCAATGTACAATATTTATAGCTGTAGTTTTTTTTATTGACGGTGAAAAACTGGGATTAGTTTTTGGATATTACTGTAGAAATTGGTGAGCACTGTAGACTGCAGTTTTGTAGTGCTGCAGTTACAGTCTACATTGTACAAAAAATCTTGAAAGGGTTCTAAATTCATAAATTTCCATTCTGTTTTCAAAAAAACTCATGTACTCGCGGCTTGTGTATTATTCCTGGAAATTCGTACCTGTGAATTACGGTTTGGAGATATTTTTGTCTTGTCATTGTTTTGTTGATAAATCAAAAGCATGATAAGATTCATAAGGAAAACAGGCCGATTAAAACGAGATCATCTGCAATTTTTCTATCCCTTGTACTTTCATTTTAAACTAGTTATTTTTGTACTCATGCTCATTTTTGGACTGTAGGTAATTAAAATATCAATACGCATAATATTTTACTTCTTCTCAGCATCACTCATCAAGTCATCACCTTGCAAACGCTTGTATACATATGTACCTATAGTTATTTTACTAGGTGATTTGCTTATTCAGTACTTGTTTTATGGTAGTTGATCGTCCGACTGAACTCAATTGAAGGAAAACAATACAATAAACCACAAAGACAAAGACAAAAGACGAAGATGATGACAAGGGTGCGCATTGCGCATTGCAAATAACTTGCGACTTTAACATAGTAGATTAAAACTACTCTTACTCTACCCAAAAATGGATTCTAGATAATCAGTACACAAGACACATGTGCTGATACATATCGAAAATTAGTTATGTTTTTCTTCAATCATCACAACAAAAACAAAACCAAAAACAACAACGACCCACACTTGTTTTGGGTAGAATCAGGGTTATCGATTATTGGGATTACACACACTTTGAGAATAAATAATAAACCTTTGGAGTTTTGATTGTAGTGTAAGGACTTAAGACTAAAGATGTATTTTAATAATAATTCTCTTTTACCAATATAGGGCTGGTCTCTGGTTTCTGGTTTATCTTTTAGTTTTGAATTGAGTATTCAGTTCAAGATTCATAAATGTCCAAGTGGATTGAGAATCGAGAATGAAATTGTAAATTTTACCCTGTACACTGTACACATATAGCACACAAGTAATTTGTAATCTGTGAGAATCTTCAATACATTCTGTATTAGTATTCTGTATAATGATGCTCAGTTGTGATATTTATTGTTGTATTACTGAGTGTTGAGTGTTGAGTACATTTTGCAGTTTGATGTTTGATAGTAAATCAGAAAAATTTCTGCAAATATTCGTGATAAGAAGGAATAAGCGAATGTGTTATGTACAATTATGTATCTAGATTCTAGATTCTAGATAAACCAGAGTGACAGACTATAAAAATATTAACACCTTGTACAATTTATGCACATTTAATTGAATTTTGTTTCTCTAAATCAGTGCCACTAACCCACATAAGGATATCTAGTAATAGGCATGATGATTTTACATTCTATAATCACAGAGTGCAGAGTTGTGTATCTGTAGCTACGTATACAATAAATAAGCTACAAGTAAGTGAACATAAGGATGATGTTTGCCCACTTATTCCTCCTAACACGTAAATTTTTGTAAAATTACAGAACGTTGTTGGTTCATAATCCACACTGACACTGAGCTATGTATAGAGTATAGAGTACAGAATGTACAATGTACATGGAGATTATGAGAGGAATAAAAAAAAAGTTATCATCAACAACGACAAGGCAGTTTTTCAACTTGCAAATTTTGTCAATTCTCCATTCAGAAGGGATTTGAATTTGAATTCCAATTGGAATTTGAATTAAACCTCATTTTCAAAAAGAATAGAGGAAGACGAATAAGAAGTCGCCTGGAATCCCATCCACAACTAAAGGAAATGAAACTAACAGAAACTATTAATGTCCTGTGATGGGATTTAGCTGGGTCTGTGTATCTTTATGTGTATGATTCCAAAGTGTAGTTTACAATTCTAATCGTCTGCTCTTTTATATTTTCATTTCCATTTTGCATTCCTCAAGGCTTGAGGGAAGGATGAATCCCAATATGAATATGAAATTCTTACTTGTTACCTAAACACACATTAAATACTCACACACAAATTAGTTCAGTAGTAATTATACACCAATTCACGATACACTGTAGCATTTCTCTACTCTGACTCCAATCTCAAAGTCATTTATCATCAAATCTTGTATGTATTACGATATACGATTTACGATACAAAAAGTTGTGGATATTTATTATTAAGCTGTTTTCATTCATATTCCTGTGTAATGTGTAATATTAATGCTGTAAAGCGGTAATGAAAGGAGGTTCAATTTCCCTCTTTTGGATCTTGTATAATGTAGAATACATGAGACCGTTAAGCTAAGTTGACTGTAGTCGCTGTCATCATGTATAGTACAAGCATCATGTTCATGTGTAATAAATTTATTTATGTGCATAATTTATGCATTTACATAAGTATACAAAACACAAACAGTCACAAGACGCAAGGCTCAAGGCAATGCAGTATTTTGTATTTTACATTTTACAATATTATTGTCACATGTCATATAAATTTTTCATGCATTCAACACTCAACACTCACTTTAAAATCAAGAATCAAGAATAGGATACACACAAGACACAAAGGGAATCAAATCTCCTCTACTCATGTAAATGGGAGAATTCTACGGTCGTACATAAATAAATAACACAAATAGCACATACACATCTTAATGTACCTTTTAAATTTTGTATTATGTATTTATAGATCCTCTGTAAAAATTTAAAATCAAACAAAAAAAGGTATAGAGATGTTTTTTACGTGTCAATTTCATTCAGTACTTTCGTATTTCGTATGTATACAGAATACAGAATACTGACAATACTAATGTAAAGTACAAAAGATACTTGATATATGATAAATGGTAAATTATGCAGTGATGAGAGTTTCAATTTTTATTAGATTGTGAAAAGGTTGCAGGATTATAATATATGTAGTAAATAGGAACTAATGCTATTGACAGTAAGTTGAAGGGGTGACTTTGGTAAACACATTTATTAAATATTAGATATGTATACTACATGTCACCAGTCACCAGTCACCACATTACAGTACAGTCAATAGTAAACATAAGAAGTATACTAGGAAATGACAAGCTTTTTAATTAATTGAAGCATCATCATCTTGGTTCTAATGATGCTTAAAGTGTATATTAATGTGCCATCATCGAGTTTTATTGACACATCACTCATCTTTGATTCAAAGACATACCCCATTCAACATCCAACAGGCAATCAATACTCGTAGCTACCTATGGACAGTATGAAAAATCAAGAACGGGTCCGAGAACTGCATAATACTAGGCTAATTACGTATTAAACGGATGAATTAGGAATTATAACAAAATGATGAAAGGTGATATGATATGGCACCATGTATCATGTATTATAAGTATTATATATTATTTTATATAGAATGTGACACGCTGAGGCGATGATATATGAACGTCTGAGTATGTACTTATCTCCTCTGTTTGTACAAGTCATCCAAGCCATACCTTTTATGCCTATATGTCCTGTTTTTTTTTTGTCTTGAAGATAAATCGGATGCAATGGAATAAATGCCTGATTTGGGATTTAAATCCAAATCCAAATTCAAACGTGTACTTGAGCTTGTCTACAGTTTGTAGTCTGCAGTCTGTAGTCATAATTCCTAGTACCCTTTTGAAGTTCAAGTTGAATACTTCTGTACTCAATCAAATTTTCCTCTCTTAAGAGTTAGAATTCTAACTCCTAACTGCGAATCATAGCTTTATTCATCATCTTTTAATTCTAAATTATGAATCGATTCATTTGTATTCATATTCGTATATTGAAAATAAATTCAAATGTTGTTAGCTCTTAACTGCCCAATCCGATCTATTGTAAATTCTAATTCGACATATGAATCAAATATCGAATATCAAGTATCAAATCAAAGAGAAGATGTACAAATGCCGCCTGTGCTGTGCTCTGCGGCTTTTGTATAAATAAATAAATAAATCCGCAACATTGGCGAGACGTGCATACACTATTATGTATTCTGTAAGATAGACTTTTTCTGCATTTCATGTATATATGCAAATATATACGACATATATATTCTGATTTCTAACGTGATAATATAAATGTATTCACTATTCAGAATTCAGCTTCCATGATTAGTTTGGATGGAAATGACAGAATTGACATGCGACGACTGACGACGATTGTTGATTGTGACTTGTGAATTGAGTTGTTAAGTTGTTTTGTGAGCGAATTCAAGGGAATGATAATGCTGACTGCAGACTGCCAACCAACAACCGACCAATCTATAAAAACTCAAACATCTATCTATATCTAGTTTTCTTGCTAATAACAATAATAATAGTAATAGTGAGCATCTTCTTGCTGCTTCTCCTCCTCCTATTTCTCATCTTCCTCCTCCTCGCAGTCGTTTTTGATTTTCATAGTAATCATTAGCCTTGTCTTTGTCGTCATAATACATTGTATGCTCACTTTATCTTCTTGCTCTTTGTTATTGTTGATAGTTACGAGTCTGATGGCTTATTTAGCTTTGGATGACTTTGGACGTCGGATGTATACGTACAAATACAAACACAAAATGTATTACATAAAAACTAACTGTATAGAAAATCCATCCGTAAGCTTAATATATGTATGGATTTTGGATTTTGGATTGGGACGTGTAGTTATTTAATGGAGTGAATAAAGTCCGTCGTGCACTAATCATTATGTAATGAATGTGTAGCAAAAATACATGTACATGTGTATTTGTATAAGCAAATGGGAAAATCTTTGAAAAAAAACGGGACCACGTACTTATCACATAATGCATAATGCATACGGTACATAATGTAGGAGTTGTATTAGTGTTAGACACTAGACACTCGACACTTGGCACAGACTTTTTGGAACAGAGATGGAGAAAAAATCAAAGTCATGAAATGCAATGATTTTAATATTTCCTTATTGTGGATTTTCAATACATCGTAAATCATTTCTGTAAACCTACTGCAAACACTACAATAGATCAATTCTGATTCCTCTAATTTTTAGTCATATTGTAAACAGTAAAATTGAACCAAGAAGTAGTTCTTTTTGACTATTTATCTGAGTTTCCGATGAGATTCAAGTTTTGAGTTAGTATAATAAGCATTTAGAATTTCAATTTTTAACCGCTGACACATTGTGTAAAGGTTAAACATGCGTTTATGGTTTATGATAACTAAATGGAAAAATTCGTTTATAATTTTTAATAATGTGCACATATTACATCTGAAATTTCAGAATAAATGTTAATGCTGTATTACTGTTTACAGTTACATTTTAAGCATGTGTATGATATCTTTATAAGCTCAGTTGTGTACAATGTACAATGTACAGCTTTTAATTCATCTGCAGAAAGGAAATTGAAAAATGGATATGAAACACATTGCGTGCAGACTACAGACTGTATGTATATTGTATATTACTTTCGCCTAATCAAAATGTCAAAAATATTTAAGCTTACAAAGGAAATCTGAAAAGACTTATTTGACAGGGACATGTTCACTCCGTCCCCGATTCCGTTTCCACGTGTGACCATCTCATAAAATTAAGTTTTAAAAAAGGATTACGCACTTTTCCTACGCACAGTCTACAATCTAAAATCTACAATCTACATAATGTTGAACTTTCCGTGATAAAGTCACAAGACCTGGTCATACTTAAATATTTGTTGTTTTATCCCACCGTGCTCATCTCTCTCTCTTTATTTTCTCCTCATCCTTTTGACTTTTGACGTTCATCTCCATATATAGTAAATTAATTTATTCTGCGTATGAAAAGTGAGAGATAAAATATAACAATAATATTATTATTAAGACTTGACATTGGGCACGACATATCTGTATTCTGTATTCATCCACTCTAGAGTCTAGAGTCTAGACTCGGTATGAGACCAACCGAAAACGACTCAAAAAAAGGAAAAGGTCACCACCACGGAAATCGGTGCAACCTTTTTATCATTTTAATTTAGTTGTAAATTGTAAATGTATATCCATAAGAAAAGCCACGATTTCTATTCCCTTGGAATATACTGTTTTGGGTACATTCACCTCCATATCGAATTTGATACAAAATATAATGTAATGTCTTTATCAACTGTTTCCTTTTCCTGTAAATTCGGTCTTTAGTTGCTAAACGCATGAAAATTTTGTCTCGTTTCCGTTTTGAATGTATGAATAACTAACTTGTAAGTATTGTTTGGATTGAGTACTGAACTTTGATTTTTTGATAAGGGCAGTTTAAATTTTCATACTAATTGTCGATCGTTACCATCATTTTGATGGTAAAATCTTTAAAACTTAGGGTGTCTTTTGACAATTTGAGAAAAACCAGAAACCAGAGCACAGTATTATTATTATTAATTGTTACATTGCATTGATTTGGATTGTCTCATGTTGCGTTTTCAATTATTATCATCCTCTCTCTTTACAATTTCGTGCAGGAGTCCCATAGACAGAAACGTATGTACATTGTACATTGTACAAAAAACATAGAATGTGAAGAAAAGAAAGAGATGTGAGATTGACCATACGATTTTAAGTACAAATAAAATCTTGTCATGAAGTATGCAGATTTCAAAGTGTAGAATGATGACCAAACCAACAACAATAATGATAATAATAATAACAATGTATTTTGTTTTCGTTTTTAACATGAACGCAACATGCAATGACTCGGAAGAATGGAGAGTTTAAAACCAATTTTTCTTGATCCAAATTCAATTTATGTACGATGGAATTTCGAGTATTAAATACTATGAGAATACCTATTTAGTTGTTGGTTGGGATAAAAGATCTGTTCTTTTTTCTTCTTCTTCATCTTTGTTCGGAACCCTGCAAATTAAATTTTATTCTTTTCTTCATGGTAAATCTTATTCCCGTTCTCACATGCATGTCATGGACGCATATTTTAATTTTAAGGGATAACTGGTGAATGTAACTGTTTTATTGCAATTATAAACGGAAGAGAATGACAACAAACATTATACATAAATGTATATATATAAATAATATCTAATATATTAGAAACATGAGACTATAGAAATTCAAGAGTCTTGACTCAAGACTCAAGACTCGAGATTCAAGATTCAAGACAAAAAAAACAAGTCTGTTTTTTTCATTCCAATTTTAAATTGTTGACAGATCTTCTGGAAGTACCAGGTAACAGGTAGTGGAGAGTTGAAAGGAAACAAAGATATAGAAAAAAAGACAACTGTTACATAATATAGAATATAGACACGTACGTATGTAATATGTAATTGCAGTCACACTCAATAGTTCACATACACACACATGTACTTACCCATTAAGGGATGATATGCACAGATGGAGACGTATGAAGGAAGAAAGAAAGAAAGAACGAAAGAGAAAAGGAGAGATGTGCATCTTTTCAATCTGTCCACGACTTTTAATTTTGAATTTTTTAATAGAATGAGTAGACAGTAGTCACTCGAGTCTTGAGTCTTGAGTCTATAGTATAAATTCTTTCTATTATGTCAATTTTTTTTCTCTCTCTCTCCTACTCCTTTCTCCTCTTGTACATCTTGTACAAATTCTACCATTACAATTACATTACATCTATCTACAATTTAGTCAACGATTAAACTATTAGTGTACATTCCTTATCATTTCTTCCTTTGAATAATACAAGTAAGTATTTTCTAAGTAAGTACCTCTTTTGCATAATGTATGGTGTATGATTGTAATAATATATTCGGGATGAGGAAATAACCGTAAAACTATGCATTCAACCTGTATATTGTGTGTGTGTTGTGTATGTCAACTACTCACATGAGTATTCAAGCAATTGAAATATTCGTACTTCTTTTACCTTTAACATTTTAATTCCGACTTGCATAATTTATACACGTATTAATACATCTTTTCTTGCTCATCCTCATCCGGTTTCTTTCAAAAACTAGCAAGTACAATAATATAGATAAAACGTTGGAAAAGCTATCTTTGTTAATTTTTTTTCAGTGATGCACAGGAAGTTTCGGAAGAAACTCTCAAACCAAAAAATGTCATACTTAATATGTAGAATTAAGATCTCTCTCTCTCTTTCGTATAGTATTTGTTACATATATTTTACATTTTATTTATTATTTAGTTTAGTTTAGTTCAGCACAGTTCAGTGATCGCCAGTGGTCAATGATAGTTGATAGTCAATAGCCAACCACTTGCATAAATATTTATTCTACTTTATACTTGTGATTCTTGCTCTGAATGATGTTATGTAAAAATAAAAATTCTGACTTTGCAATTTCACTCGTTGTATTTTTAAATAGGAAATTTAAATGACTCTATCTACTTTAAGCTGTATGCTGTATATGTATATTGATTTTCAATTTTCATTGTGTACTTAAATTTTAAATAGATGGGATTTTCAACTATTGCATTTTCTATTGAAAATTAAGCCGTGTATCTAAGATGAATATTCAACGTATCCATACTGTAATTGAAGATCATGATGACTTGTACAAATATCCAAATACAAATACTTGTAGATTGTTAGTAGATTGTAGATACTTACATCAGAGTGAACAATTTTCTGTTTTTATGCATCTTTCAATATGACATTGATATATTTATTTGAAATGGATATCTTTTTGTGCATTGTGCACAAACAGAGGGCAACAGAAAAAGTAGATGGATAGGCAAACAGACAGCAGACTTAGAAGTTCATTGCTTTACTGCATGAATGAATGAATGAGAAAATACTATAGAGTCTACAGTCGTGTTGAACATTTTCCATTGTGTCAAATTAAAATAAACGAGATGAATGAGTTATCCCTGTCAGGATTTCCCATGTGAAGAAAGAAAAGGATCAAATAAAATATTGGTTTTATATTTTATAATCCGGAGAGTTTCGAGTTTGAAATTTGAATCAGAAGGTTAAGTTAATGAATGATACTAAACACAATGCAGAAATGCAATACGTATATGTCATGGACTCATTTACTACTTAATTCATTTACTAGTTTTTTCCTTTTTATCCTGATTTGTGCCTAGTGAAGTAATGGAAGAATAAATCCCCATTTCATCTCAACTTCACAACATTAGTACAGTGTACAGTTTTTATACTGAGTACTGAATATTTCTCTATTTTTCTTATACCAAAAACCAAAAAGTTCGATTCGGGTAAATGAAACTAGGCGGAAAAAGTTAAGTGGCACAAAAGTCACAAGTCAAATGCTACATAGTAAATATATATACGAGAAGGAATTGGGAACAACCAAAAAGAGCTTCAACTTTAACTCCAAAAACCTTTTAACTAATTTTTATGAACTTGTTGTTACTCATAACACATAATTCACCAATGCAGCTGTTTGACAACAAGTTGCACATGCAACAGTCATACATACAGAATACAGATAGTAAAGATGTATAACAATTAAAAATACAGGTGCAATATAAAATACAAGTGTCAGTGGACATTCGACGTTTTTATGATATAGCACTATTCATCTATCGTCAAGTCTATTGTAGTGATGAGAGCAGAAAAACGAAGAAGATGAAATGTCTTTTATTTTAATTCAACATGAGAATCTGACATCATTTTCTACATGTGATATATACATAATATACATAAGCATCATCAACATTTTCCTAATTACGGCCACAAGACAAGGGTGATAGACGATAGACGAGTGGATGACGTTTAACGAGCTGCCAAGGTAAAAATACGAATTGAGAAACAAAAAATCTAAATTTTTAACAGTTACCCCTGTTTTGATTTATGAGTTCAACATTTGGCTTTGGATTTGGGATTTAAAGACAACAAAACCAGCTTTAACTTTTAGCTTTTAACATTTAACATACATTGGCACTTGGCAGGCGTTACGGTGAAAATTCAGGAAAGGATTTTCTACTTAGATAAATTAGTAGATGTGATCAACATCATGTTGTTGTTGTCTATATGGAATGCGTTATTCATTTTTCGCATACTTTGTATACGGTTTATGGAATGCACGGAGGACGGAGAATAACATTCAACAAGTATGAGCGTTTTTACCTTTTTACTTGCATTTCTGATTTCTGAAACTCTGTCTATTTTGTGTGTAAATAAAAAAACCCGAAGCTGAAAGATAAGACGCAGACAAAGACGAGAAGAAGGTAGAGGAGGTAGAAAGATCATCAGAACTTATCAAATAATCTTCTTGCTGAGGCAGTTTACACTTTTATTTTTTTCATTTTCTTCGCAGCCAACCATGAAGCCATATGATGTGAGTGAACAATGTTAAGGCATTTCATCCAAAGTATCTAGTAACTATAGTAAACAGTAAGTACAAAATGCAAGAGTGTGTCTTCTTCTTTTTCTCTTGTGGATGTGCATTGTACAATGTACAGTATCGCTATAAATGAGTTGAAAAGTTGAAGAGCAACCATTTCAGAGTTCTTGTTCTTCCTCATGCTTGCTCTGGGTTCACAGCATATGTATCATGTATCATGTACCGACTTACCTCATCCTTGAGATTTTGTATAAAACGATAAACTAATAAAGTCGGCAACACACAACCATCGGATAAACATCAATTACATGTTATGTGTAACACGAGTGGTCTTTTTCGTCCCTTATCTATTATCTGTAGATGCATAAAAAACATACATGTATACATCATGTATATATATACTGTATAATATACCGCTAATGAAGATATTTTATACCATTTTTATTGAGATGCGAAAATTAAGTTGTTCTGTTACTTGTTGCTTACTGTATTACAAAATGTACAATATAAAATGAGTAATGCAAAGGACTTGAATCTTGTTATGTGCATTTCCTCAAACACTTATCACCTTTAATTTACTTACAATGAATGTAAAACCACACACCCGACAATAGGCAAGATGAAATGCGAGCTTAGGTCAAGATTTCCAGAACCAGTAAAATGCAAAGAGGAAGAACATGAGATATGAGATAGAAGTAGAGAGTGAACACTGCACACTGAAAGCTGAACACTGAACACATGCTGTGAGCAATTTTTCATTAAACACTCTAAAATGCCGTAAATAAATTTTATTTTACAACCATAGTCAATATTTCTAGGAAAATTCCTAGGAGGGTACAAACTGCAAAAATGAAACTCTCACGGTTATATAATGGGCAATAGGGCAACTATTCTATTGTCTATTGTATAATGTAGGTATAAAAATACTAGCTACTAGCCACATATTAAAGATAAAAGATAATGTAATAATACTTTTTACTTTGAACATCACCATTCATCATATTGTATTTTTTGTTATTCTTGGAAATTCTCAGAAATCAGAATTCAGAATATTATTATATTTTACTGTCGATTTCAAAAAGTTGCAAAAGCATCTAATAGCTGTTTAAAAATTATTATACCTGTTTAAAACGGAAAAAAATAACAGCATCAACAACAAAATATGCCTTTTAGTGCCAATACATGTATGCTCATCAATATATACGGTGTATGTACGTTGTACGTGTAAATGCACATGCATTTTATCTAGTCATTTATCCCATTTTATGAATCAGTAAAAATGTGGCGGAAACAATAATATTTATTTTATATAGAGTTTGGTGCGTCAACACCAAGTAAACAGGATTAAGTAATGGAATTACTATACAATAAAACTGCTGACAGTTGAACGTACTGTGTTCTGTGTGATGCTTGACATTTCATCAAAAGCGAAATGAGAAATCAAGTCAGATGAAAGTAACATTTCACTGTTTTTTTAGTATATACATAATACATACATATAAGATATTGGATATTATGTACATAGGCAGAGGATTTATTCAAGCTTTTCTATCGACACAGTCAAAACGTATGTATAGGCAATTTTATTGTAATATTACTGTTTAATATAGTAACAGCCGTACATAGAGCATAGAAGATAGAAAATAGAAATATCAAATATTTAAAGGTACGACAACCTTTTAGCAACATTTGGAATGCACAATATTTACACAGCAGATGAGATGCAATGGATTTTTTTTTGCAACCTGCAAGTATTATTATTATTATTACTATTATTGCTATTTCACATTTCAAATCAAAATGATGAGGTGCATTCTCATTATGTACAATGTACATTGTACATGGACATGTTTATGTTTATACAGATATAAAAACTAACTGGACGATTTTTTCATGATCATTGTTATTAGAAAAATATTGTACATAGTTACACTGCATCATCGCCTCGGATTTTGACTTTGTATTGAGGATTGAGGATTGAGGAAAAGCCACGTACATTGGATAATTTATCACTTTTGCATTTAAAATGTAATTCTTTACGATGAATATGGTCAATGTACAATGTAGTATACATGTAATACATGTAATATGTGTATTTGAGTACAAATCTAATGCATACAATGTACAATAAAAAGTCCATAAAAGGATGTGCATTTTAGTGACAGTTTGTTTCTTACGGTCCGCCAAACAAACACAGACCCAGACTTTATGACTTTTACTTTGTTTCCATTTTCATTTTTATTCTACCCCATAGTGCAAAGTGCAAAAGACGGAGAGAGGGAGAGATTGTTCATGCGGCTTTATGTGTGTAGTGTGTACCACCGTGAGGTAGAACGCAGAACTGACAGCTGGATTGCTGGTTCCTGTCCACGATTATTATTATGATTAGGTATTTCTTAGAGACTAGAGAGTACACACTAGAGACGAGAGACAAGAGACAGAGACGTTCACAAAAAAAGACAAGGAAAAGGCACGTGAGCGTGAGTATATTACCATTTTGCATGCTGAATGTGCAATGTACATACTTTTTGGTATATATGTGTTATGCATTATGCTAGCTGAAGACAGAAGACAGAGGAAAGATGGACCATAGCTTTCCCTATCTCTCTTATGGATAATGAATGTGAAATTAAAATCTTGATGACTGTCGTACGAAATAGCGTCAAACGACAAAATACAAAATATATGTGCAGATAATGAAAACGAAAAAAAAGACACAATAGGATTCCTCCCATAAAGTTCACATAAAGAAGATTCGTATGTATAATAATATTAATAAAATTATACAATGTTAAGATTATACTTTTGTATATTGTCCATGCTCCGTGCTTTTGAAAAAAAACATTTGTTTCTTCAAAATTATACATAGAGTACGTAGAACGTCGTAATTTTAATCCTATATTATACGCTTAATGCAAAAACTTTTTCATGGTGACAAGCTGAAACTCCACATATATTCTTTATTTACACAATGCTCAATGCTACATAAATGTACATACACGAATAATCTTATGATAATAATAATCCAGTGTTCTTATTACATATGTATTTTTGTCATGTAAGTACAAACGAATTATCGGCGCAAGGTGATTTAGTCTAAAACATGTAATATACTGGCAAATTCAAAGGCGTGTGGTACTTGTGTATCTTGTAATTTCTGAAACTTTGATTGCACATTTTACATGATACATCCGGAGGATTTCAAAAAGTACCTAAAATATGTACTTGTTTTTGCATGGTCGGTACTTAAACTTAAACTCAAAGTCTGAAAGTTGACAGTCTGAAAATCTTGAATAATCATACAAAGTAATATTGGAGTAAAAGTAAATCTGAGTGGAGTTGAAAAAAGTCCAAGATACACATCAGCAACCTTTTTTAAAGGAAGGGAAGAAACAATATTTGCATGGAACGAATATCATATTACATATTATGATGACCGTTGCAAAATTTAACAATGGGATAAATGATGAGGGTATCTATCTATGTTCTAGGGTGATTGTTGACTTTTATCTGGTCCATCTAGACCTATGATTTATTTTTAGTGTTTTATCATCAGGAATCAGTAATAGAAGTATAGTAGTATCATTATTTCTGTCCATCCTATCTCATCGTAGCTGGACAGTCTCATATCAACTAATACTATCTCTGTGGAAAAAATGAGTATTAATAATAATTGTAGCGTGAATTTATGATTTTCTCTTTCTCCCCTTACTTATAAGGGAGTGCAATGTCCACTGTAAATAAATACTCTATAACGAATGTATGTGTATGTGTGAATGTGAATGTGAGTAGAATAACATTTTTTTATACAGCGTGACAGTTTTGACAGACAGTCTACATTCTCCATTCTACATGGTACATGGTACACGGAATGAACTTCCTAACTTCCTAACTGCTCCACGGCTTTACAAGTATTTTACAAGAAATACCACTTGAGTATTATTCAAATGAAACTATATGGTTATGTAGACAATTTTAATAGTTTTAAGGTTACTTAATCATATACCTGTGGGATGAGTAATAAGCATACACAGACTGATTGAATATGAATACGTACATGAATGTGAATAAGAGCCGGGTTTGTACTTGTATTTTCTTCTGATATCCCGTATGATATGACGTACGATGTATGATATATGTTTGAGATTTGAGATGTACGAGGAATTATGTGCATATTTATTTATTTATTTACTTCCCAGACACAGTTTTATACACATGTCACCTTCGTCATATAATAATGCTAAAAATAAAATCATAACAATAATAATAATAATAGTATCTTTTACACAGGTAGAGGTGGATATAGTTAGTTAGTTAGCTAGCTTGTTGGATGGTAAATATTATGCCGAGAGAAAAGGTATGAAAAAACGGAGAATATTTATGAGTTCATGGGTCATGGGTGTGTGCTTTTATGTTTATTTATGTACTTATAATATTATATAGCTACGCTTGTTTTATGATTTTCATTGGGTGTTCCTTTTCGTAAGCATGAGAGAAAAGGAAAAAGAGGAGATGATATAAACATGTAATATATTCTATTATAATATTACATCATACCGTCACTGTGAATTGTGAATAAACATTTATGCACATTTTGTCAATGAAAATAATCCTTATTAGTGCTCAAGATGAGACTCCTGAATCCTGTGCTTCTCCTACTACTATTAGTGATTTCTGCATTTTGAATTTTGACCAAAGACCCAAGTTATAGTCATTAATAATTGTTCGTGTTATCTTTGTGCAATCTGTCTTTTGAGTTGTATGTTGTTGTGCATGCATTTGTTTTTAATGTATAACAACATTTTTTCACCTTCTATCTATGTACAATATACAATGTACAGCACACCACAACGTCCAGTTTTTATTTCCTAATTTTCAAAGCTCCTTGCACATCTACAAGAAAAATCATGCATTTTTTAATCCACTGACATACCAAATATCAAAGATGTTACCAGAAAAGCGCTGAACTTCATGGTTACTGTTTTTCCTATAATATTTGCATGCTTTTGAACCTCTTTTTTACTACAGATTGAATAAGCATGCTAGATACTTATACATTATGTGTAACAGTAACTTGATATTTTAACTCCATTTTTTAATTCCAGTATCCATAATAATATCGAATAATATCGTTGCATCATAAGCGTGAAAGACGAAAATAGTAGGTATGATATACACTTGCATAAACCTTAAAATGAACACAGGGTGAGGTTAAAAAAACTAAAAGTAGTGTACATCAAAGTGTTGCTTATCCCGTATAATTTTGTCTGTGACGATGAATGGTTGTATGCATACTTTTAGTAGGAGCGGTAGTTTTATGGATACTTGTGGAGTATCATGTTTCCCTCACAAACTTTTCTATTTTCTTATTTTTACACCTAAATATATTTTATGATGGTAATTGTAGGCCACTTTTTCAGGATTGTAAACCTTGTAGTGTTTAATATGCATATCTTTATAATATACTTTATATTTATTAGAATACTTTACGTGATGACCAATGTCAGCGTTTTGTTTTTCTTCTTGTCTCCCTAATTGTCTTTCTGTGTTATTTTGTGTGTATGAATATACTTTTTCCAAAAAATCTATGGGTATAACATACTAAATGGGGAAATGTTAAAAAATTTCAATCGGCTTACCCTCTAAAACCAATGTGCACTGTACCTTTTAAGTTGCCCGTTGTATTTCATGCACATTTAAGTAAATAGGAAATAAAAATCGTCTTCTATTCTCCATTCAATGTATCAATTTGTTATTCACTACAGGAAATGTTCAAAAATTTGTAATTTGAATTCCTCATTTTCCTCATCCGAGTATTTTACATAATACATAATATATTAGCATATCATGTTATTTATTCCATGTAATGTTTTATAATTCATAATTTTTTTGGCGATTTATGACTTAAAATATTGAAGTATACTATTACGAATTACACGGACACATTACGTAGTAGATACCTATATACTTGTTAGATGCTCCACGTGAAAATACACACGAGGTTTAGGATTATCTGCATGTGTACAAATAAATTATGTAGAATCGATCAAAATTCAAAATGTACTGCAGAGAAATGGGCGGAATCGGAATGCATCGGAGATATTAAGTGAAATATAACCAGAGGAAGATTAGGTAAAACAACAACGATGATATTTATATTTTGTACTTTGTAAAGCTACAACAGGAACAAGTCACACATTTTACAATGTGTGTGTCTGAAAAGTATGTACGTAAAAAGGTTGCATAGTATAATATAAGAAAGATATGTTTATCATTCATCTATCTTCTATCTATCTATCTATACCTTCTATAAAATCCGTATCCGGTGGCGTCACGAATTCCGTCCCCTTCGAGCTTTCTGAGTATAGCCAAGAGAAATGGCTATTACTCTGGCTAAAAGAAAAAGCTACTTTTCTGTTCAAGAGACATGGCTCTTACACTGGCTCAAAAAAAGCTACTTTCATGTCCAAAGAAAATGGCTCTTGTACTGGCTAAAAGAAATGGCTATTACTCTGGCTAAGAGAAATGGCTATTAATCTGGCTAAAAGAAAAAGCTACCTTTCTAGCCAAGAGAAATGGCTATTACTCTGGCTAAAAGAAAAAGCTACTTTTCTGTTCAAGAGACATGGCTCTTACACTGGCTCAAAAAAAGCTACTTTTCTGTCCACGAGAAATGGCTATTACTCTGGCTAAGAGAAAAAGCTACCTTTCTGTCCAAGAGAAATGGTTATTACTCTGGCTAAAAGAAAAAGCTACTTTTCTGTCCAAGAGAAAAAGCTACCTTTTGGACGGCTAGGAGAGAAATGGCTGCTATTCGGGTGAACGACCTTCAATTCGCTTCTTTGGAAACTTAACTACTTTGAGCCCTCGGATAAGGATTTTTAAAATTACTCATAAAATTTGCTCCCGTCATTTGACGGGCCTTTTACTTGTTGTACTATATTGTTATAGATTTTTATTGGCTTTTTATAATATAATTTTATAAAGTTGTATTGTATTACAGCCAAAAGCCACAAGTGATGGTTGCTGCAGAAAATAGCTTTATAATAATCGACGAGTTTTCTCAAACGTTTAAAGTTAAGAGCTTTTCGGGTTCTCGGCTACTCAAGACTCAAGCCGCTGTGTATTGAAGAAAAATAATAAGGAAAGGAGACAAGATGATGACTGTTGTTGGTATTAAATGATTTTTTTTCTGTTTGCCCTCTGACCCCGGAAATTTGAGAGGTTTTGTTTGCACGTTGCATGAAGCCTCATTTACATTAGACAACAAGACAACAAAAATTTACTTGTATATTATGTATACTAAATAAATACTTTGAACACAATCAGAGAGACCACGAAATCAGACACACACATGCGTGTAATTGTATTTTATATTTTATATTACATATTGTACAGATCTATTCACAGGCAAGCACTTTGGATTTTACAAACACATAATGAAATGAGAAGAGAAGAGGAGGCGGGTTCAAGTTTTATACAATAAATGTTACTCGTTTCTCCATACATTCAACCATCAACTAGTTTTTTGACAAGATCACAAGACACGAAAGTTCAGCATGTTAATCCATGCCGATGTAGAATACATAATATCCTTGAGATAGCTTGAGATTCATAAAAAGACAAATAGACGCTTTTTTATTATTTTTATTGTTGCTTTGTGGCCATCCCGTACGTGAGTTCTATATTCTAGATTCTTGTTTACTGCTCAAATGCTATAATCAGATAACCTAAATCGAAAATGCAACGGTATATCATGTAACTTTTTAATAATAATTCTGTAATGATTGTTAGCCGATTAATACTATAGCTTTCAACAAGTGTGTATCTACATATAGTATTTATGACCTCTACGAATTAGGAATTACGAATGCAGTTTACAACTTACCAAGTGCACTACTTACTGCATACGGTGAAAATGAGTATTTCACAAAAATTTGTAAAATTTACTGAATACAGACTACAGAGTCATAATTTTTCTATTTTCATAATTCAGAAATCTTGTACACGGTTTACATGTACAAACTTTAGATTTTAGATGGTTTTTGATAAAAAAAAGCACGTTCAACATGAACGGTGAAGAGATTGAATATTGCACATTGTATAGATGCAAGTAACAAGTATACATGAATGAAACAAATCGGAGGTGTGTGTAATATGTAATCTCTACGTTCTACGTTGCTTGAAACTTGAGTCGGAAACTGATTTATTATTTGTATTAATTCTGTTGAAATATTTATTTGTGACTTTTACTTGTCCAATTACCAATTACATGTGAACATCTGCCCTTTCCCTCGCGTCCTGAATTTTTAATAAATAATAAGAAGCGTTCTATTTCATATTCCGTCTCAATCCTCGATTCTAATTCAAAACACAGATGTTTGTGCAAGGGCAGAAAAATAGATCTGAGTTCTGAATCAGTCAGATGAAGTGCATAGTTCATTCAAGTTGAAAAAACGAAAGACAACTTCAAGTGATATGCATAATATAGTTTTTGTTCGTGATAGGAAAAACGACAATGTAATGAGTATAGAATACACTAGAAAAATTAAAAGAGAACCTTGATAGTAAAAGGTGAAGGTTGAGTGTATTTATTTATTAGGGCAGCGTCCTTCAACGTTCAAGAGTTCTCACCGCAAAACTTCCATCCTGATACTCAGAGAGAGAGAGAGAGACAGGTCAATAAAATTGAAATACGATTTTGCAATTTTCCAAACTCAAATCGTAACTCATTGCAGGAAGTGTATGTATGAATTGTACAATGTACATTGTATATTGATCATGCACAACGAGTTATTCTTCTTTGTCTTTAAGTTTTAGTTTTATGCAGTGTTCATTGTTCATACATAACATAGTTTGTTCATTTTCTTTAAACGTACTTTTGCACAAGTACAACAATAAACACAACATGGAATTACTACAAGAGGTTTTGAGTATGTACGAAGAGTCGACACAAGCAGATAATAATATCATGTAATCTCATGGAAAAGCGGTATGGGTGAATGCTGAATACTTGATACTTTTCACTATATGTATTAAATACTAATCATATGAGTCGCATGAAAGCTCACAAATACTCAAGCATGAATATTGAATACATGAACTTAGAACTCAAACCATAATCCATGATCCAGTTGATTGTCAAGTTTGCAAATTATTGCAAATTATAACAAAACGTTTGATTTTTTTTATTCAATTACAACTTGGTGAAGGATAATCCTTAGGGAAATTTTCAAAATCATCTATATAGTCTATGTAAATATAATAAACAGCGTAAAATGCTCCCTGACTTTTCTGAAGATTGATGTACCTTTACGTTTATGTATATGTGTATTTTACATAAATTGACATTCAAAGTTAATATACCATTATAGAAAATCAAAAGTCAAATATTTTAATACTGCAAGTTAATCAGAGTGCCTTCTCCTTCTCATTTTCCGCAGATTTCAATATGCATACATGTACAATGTACATTGTACTTAGAGGAAAGCACACAACACAAAACAGTAGTAGGTTTTATGTAAAGTTTTATTTTTGCAAGTTTTTGCAATATATGTGAAGTAAGAGCTGTGTTGAGACATGGTGGAGAAAGAGAGAGAAAGAGAGAATGTTCAAATCATAAAAAAACTAAATGAACAAGTTCTACAGTCATCATTTCACTTTATCACTTATCATTAATCATTCCAGTTTAATATATTTGATACACATGGGGATAGATTATAGATTATTTTAGATTATTGCAAATCAAATATTGTTACATGGCATAATCAGGTAGGGAAACTACTGAGAGCACCTTTATTGCAAATTATATTATCATCAACTCTGATCAACGTCATACATCTTACAACAGACATGAGACTCTTCTCTCCCTCGTAATAAACATGTAGAGATAATATTATGTATTATTATGTATGCAAGGTGCAAAGTGTCCAGGCATGAGCTTCTGTATTCTGTATGTGTTATTTTTTTCTACTTTGTAGTTTGTAGCCAATCAAAATTCCTGTTGTGTTGATGGTTGATGGCATTGAATAACTGTACATATATGTACTTACACTTTTTAGTACGTAGTACGCATAGGTAAATAAAATATTATACACATGTCTTCATACACTGTATATTATTATGTTCTTTCAATAATGTTTTTGATTGTCAATGTTGATGAGCAAGTAAAAGCTCATTTGGTGACTTTTTGTATTGTTGACAAAATGATTTGACATTTGACAGTCTTATTTGTTATGGTGGTCATTTGTTATTTGTCGTATTACGTCGATTGAACATTGAACAAGCTTGATTCTGTGAAATTAGCTGTCTTCATTTTACATTTCCAATTACTAGTCATTTGACACTTTTTTTTCCTGAGAGCTCAGAGTAAGTTCATACATTATGATCATAATACAAAGTACAAAATACAAACACAGTCGACGACGACATAATGAGGTAGTAATACAGGTAATTTTTTGTCGAATGCATTGACAAATATATGACTCACAATAAAACTCAATCCCAAGCATACATAATCCTGCACAATACAAATTCAAGTGTACACAGGCAGATCACAAGTAATTGTGATTGAACTTTGCAAGTTTTAGCATTGGACACGGAGGTTCATTTTTTCATTTTGGGTACACATAATGTATTCCTTGTGATAGGTTAAATGCAGTTTTTGACCTTTTTCAGTTAATAAATGTTGTCCTTTACTGTTGTCAACATTTTGAATTCATATTTAATATTTAATATTCAACTTTCAATGAGCATACTAAGAAGTTCATAGTCATACTTAATAGAGAAAAGGCCACGACAGAAAGTAGACCCAGTACAAAGGGAGGAAATCTTAACTTTGTTTATGACATTTTGATTCTGATTCTTATCAAGTGACAAAAAACAGTGTGTTGTCCAAACCCATTATTATTACGATATTATTTCATGTTCATTCTCCAAAAGACTTGTTAAAATTTAAAAGAAGCAAGAAATATCAGAATTCAGAATTAAAAGTGTTGGCGGTTTCATCTTGTATCTTTTTGTAGTCTGTAGTTGTACATGTATGCAAATAATAGGTACTTGAGAGTGTAAGTAATTTGAATTCATGATGGCAAAGCTGTTGCTGTTGTTGTTGTTGCTAATGAATCAGTTGAGGTTTCTTTGGTACGTCCTTCCGACCAGATCCGATCACCGTTCAGTTCTTGAATGCGAATAAGCAATGAGGGTATTTAACATTTACCATCAAATATCAAACATTTGGAGTTTGGAATCTGAAATGTGAAGGATGAAGCTGAACTAAATAAAATTAAATCCCCGCAAGGAGTCCTCGAGTTGAGAGTTGAGAGTAGTAATTATTATTATTATTATGATAAAAGATGCACGTACATCTATGTGTCTATGTGTACATGTATCTATCGACTATCTATCTATGTATATTATCATACATTTGGAAGATACTCCTCACTACACACAGCTCACAGTTTAAAGAAATCCAGTAAGAAAAAACTGATTCCCTGCAGTTTCGGCCACCGTAATAAATAAGAAATTCTCTACGAGTGTTCTCTTCCAATGTCGGACAGGCTAAACTTATGCATATGATATTCCGTGTATATCCACTCTACTCTCTACAAATATACTACTAATAATACAGTACATACAAAATCGAGAGAGAGAGAGGTACCTCGTGAGAAAAAGCAAATTAGGTATTAAAACATCTCATCTTTGCATTTATGTATGCATACCTACAACATACATAATGTATGGACAGGGTAGACAGGGATTGTTAGTATGTAATTAGAACCATTAAAAATTCGACAATACACAACACCATGTACATATTTCAATTCCGTCTCGCCCACTTCTTCGTCTTCTTCTTGTTCATCCCGACGGTGGTAAAAATACACAGTAGCTGTTTATTTTTCATCCATATCTGTATATGCTGTATGCTGCATGTATTATGTACATATTATGTGTAAACTGATTCAGATTTTTATCATTTGTTCCTCTCGTGTGAAGGCTTCTTTCTTCTTTAGTGTATAATTAATATTTGATATACACATAACACATAATACAGATACACATACTAACTACTAATTAATAATAAATGCAGATCCTCGTTGCTCTGCTCGTTGATGGTCTGAATGCAAAATGCACATGCATTTTTGACTAATGACTTTTCATTAAAAGTTGAATGCTGTAATCTATAATTGTTTCATGTGTGAACAAACAATGAACAACGGACAAAGGATGAGACGGTTTTGGGCCGTATACTAAAATATTAAAAACCATACCCGTCATCTCTAATGTAATGCTATATATATTGGCAAAGAATTAGTTACTACTTACTACAGATTATACTGATATTGATGCTGATTATAACTGAGACAAGTTTACGGGATGTAGGTGAAAAAAAATTGGGTGATTTTGCATTCTATTGTGGTAAATTTAAAATTAGGAGAAGGACAACGCTAGATGACTGTGTTTTGACTGCTGAGTATTGACAAACTTCCGATGGAAAAAAGTTTGAGTTTTAAGTGTTAATGTGGAAAAGTAATGTTCAGCGGATTGTAAATGGATGGATGCACCTTAGAATGAATTATGTGATTTCGTGTCAAGTGTATACACGCATGTAAACGTTTCGTGTACATAAAATATTGTGTAAAAAATTCAAGGGAAAATTTGTCTGTCTATATTCTACATGTACGTATACCTATAAAAGTATGCATGCATTCTTTTCCAAATAAGTTAAGGTTAAAGAGTCTCTTTTTTCCCGTATGTGCACATCTTTTTTTTCTCAAATCTCAAGACTTGAGACTCGAGAGTGGAAACGCAATGAGGAAGAATACTTACTTACTTACTTATGCTAGTTTAGCTGTTTTAGGTTATATATTATATGGACGATGAGGCATGCATATGAATATCTGTGTCTGGTTAAAGTCAAACTATAAGTAGTATCTAGTATGATGATGTGCAAAAGGTGAAATATGCAGTGCTGTTGCCCATAGTCCATAGTTTCACATTCTCATTTTACAGAAAACAGAAAACAGATACATTTTAACGGGATGGGACGAGAGACGAGACGGAGAAGAAAGAAACTCGGCATTCCGTGAGATTCCGCTTGATTGAAAATGAGTTGGCATAAACTTGAGTCGACTTGGACTTTTAGATGGATGAAAATGCAAAACATACATAGAAGTTTCCACATAAAACACCAAACACACATGTGAAATATCCGCCAAGTCCTCTGTCTTTTGAAAAATACGTAACTGAACTTTAATGTATATGTGTTTTGTGTTCTGTGTAGTTTGTAGTTTTACTCTGTCACTTCGACTTCTACCCATTTCAAATACAGAGGGAAAAACTAGGAAAAAAGTGTTAGTGTTAGAAATTTTAGAAATTTTCCTAAACTTACATTCCGTTTTGTTTCTCTCATGTGCATTCACATTTGACTTTGGTCTTTAGTCTTTAGCCTTTGCTTACTTTGCTCTTTCAGGATTATACGAAATGATGAATGATGAATTTTTAAGAGGCTGAAAAAACTCTTTAGTTTTAGTCTTTTGTGTACTATAAAATACTTTAATATCAAAATAATCTCTACAAGATTAGACTTATCACAAATTATAGCAGACTAAAGCTGTGGTACATTTAATGAGCAAACATGAACAATAGAGATAACAATTGAGAGTGTACTCAAGCGGGTTATGATCCCTGATTCATGTGACATTTTCAACAAAACAAAAAGTAAACACAATTATTATGACTAAATCTATTATTACTGTCATTATATTACTTTATATCGTAGACTGTAGAAAGGAAATAGTGGTCGGGAGATGGGAAATTTGTCCAATAGTACTTCATTTTTTGAGCATTTTCAAAGCTTATCATCCTTTATCTTGAGCTTGAGCACAGATAAACACAGGACATGAAATGAAATCATTGTCTGTACTTCAGAAATATGAATAAGAAAGCCCTAAAAAGTTTTACGGCTTCTTTGAATTAAAAATGTGTGGCTGTGTAGATTTTGTAGATTGAGGATTATGAAAATGAAAATTTTTCATGATTCATTTTGATGATGACAACAATTTAGCAATTCAACAATGAATGAATGCCAAATGCCAAGTATATACTATACTATAGTATGTATTGAATTTCTGAAGGGCTTGGTATGTGTTTCATTATTATTATTATTATTATTTTCTATTGTGTTGCTCCCAGTAATAAGAAGCAGGTAACTACAAACTGACTGACTGCAATTACGGACTAAATGAGCGGAATTGTCGGGAGAGGAGATCTGTAGGCCCATTTCATTTTATGCAGAGGTCAAATTTCACAACTCAAATCTCAAATCAAAATCATCAGTTGAAAAATCGCCTCAAAATGCAATTAGGTTGAGGAAAACAATGTTAAACATGTGCATTTATATTACAAAATACACACACTTAAAGTTTAGAGTTTAGGGCTTAGAGTGAGTCTCATGGTAGAAAATTTGGTTGTAATCAGAAAATCAATGAAGGAAAAGTAACAAGTATAGAAGAACAGCACGTGATCTCATGTTTATATAATGACAAGAGGCAGATGCTACACAATACATAATACATAATACTTTGAAAGTTGATGTTGATGTCACATGGAAGGAATCTTTTCTTTTTCCACGTGCTTTACCTGTCGTCCTCTCCCTAAAACATGTAACTCTAAAGTCTAAACTCTAACTCTCTGCCGTCTTTTCATGTACACATGTACCATTCTCTACAGAAACAATTAGGAAAAAATACAAAACGTAAACAGTAAACAGAAAATAAATGTAAATTTACAATACGCAATGGGCAATGGCTACAAGCTCTTTTCTTCTATCCTTTCATTACTGTAATTTCAATTTATATGAACAAATATCCATTTCCTGAATAAAAGTATGTAAACAATGAATGATTCAACAGTCAACATTCAAACCGAGTATTAAAATATTAAATCAAGGATTATCAGTTCATGTACACACATAACTGGAATTCGTACAGTGTACACTTGTACATTATAATATGTAATATATAATGCATAACAATTTAACTGATACAAAAACCGATTATACAAGATCTGTTGCTTTCTTCTTCTTTCCAGCTCTTCCGACTTCTTTTCCTCTTTTCCTCATATTTTTCCCTTAATGAGCCAAAGGAGCGATCTCAAATCTCAAATACAATAAACACAGCAGCAAGCACATGTACACACTTGTAAATTTTACATTGTACACACTACACACCTCATGTTTAACGTTTAACAGAGGGGAAGCTTTTGACTTTTGACGTTTGACGTTTTTCAAACTCTGCCTCAAGTGAAATTTGTTCTCTGTACTCTGTCTTCTGTCTAACATGCCGTTTCTCCCTATGTCCAATTTGTTAGGAAACCAATGTTTAAACTCTTAAGACTCTTTGAATTCATCAAAAATCAAAAGTCCCGATGATAACAAAGAAATATTCAATAATTCCTCTAGACAATGACTAATACCGTCTTTAAAACAAAATAATGAGATTCTTGAAATGACCATACTACAGCAAGTGCGTGTACTATGTGCAATGTACAATGAACATTGTACATATTACATATTATTTGTCATTTTTTGTGAATTTTTGATTCTTGATCAATGATGAATCATAGCCAAGATAAATAACGAATAACGAACATTACAAAATTATTGTTTATACATTTAACATTTTCAATTTGTAACGGCGTTTACCATTGAGAATCAAGAATCAAAAAGTAAAATTAATGTTACAAAAGGTTTAGAAAGCGGATGAAAAATTACCAGAAATTGTAATTTTACAATTAAAGTAACTGAATTTTAAATTTCCTCTCTTGAGTTCTCGTAGTCAAGTTTCATACACACGGGGTGCAACAAAATAATAAATGTAGATAAAAAGAACTTTGGTACATATAATCGATAATACGTCAAAAACACTTGTAACCTTTAGACGAAAGAATATTGATTATACGGGTAATGACATTAGTTGATTATTAATTTAGAAGACTGTGGTAATCAATCTAATAATCAAGAGACGGAGACTGATGTTTGATGGCTGATGCCAATGTGTGTAGTGTGTAGATAACTAGACAAGTTTCCTCTGTTATTTGAATGTTTGAATGTTAAATGAATACTGTGATATTGTAGCAGTTGTCAGTATTAGCAGCATTAGATAGGAGAAATAGAAGAGTACCTTTTTAAAAGTTTGAAAAATTAATCAATACTCTGGTCATGGCTCATGTGCCTTCATTGCTGATTTTTATGTGGAAGGAAGGAGCTCGCAGGAGCGTTTATGCACTGTTAGTACTCCTAATGATACGTATCCAATTCCTTAAGCTGAAATAGTTAATAACCCCTTAATAAAGTCTCATATTCAGTATCAAGTATACAGTACACATCATATCATCATCCTCCATATCTATTAAAAAATATCCAATATAAAATATAAACCGATTATTAGCTATCAGAATATTAAACAATTTTTTTTGCTCCATCTTAAATATCTATCATTTTAAATTTACAGCGTAAAGCGTGTGCAGTTCCTATAGTTTACGATCGTTTTTATTCCAAGTATTTTATGTTACGTATTTTACACAGCCTTGATAAATTCCTTTTATGTATCATTTTAAAATATCCAACCTTCCCTGTGAGATTACAAAATACAAAATGGAGAACGACATTTTGAAATTTCAAATTTGCAAAATGAAACAATAATTATTAGGATTTTTTGAATTTTTTACAGCTTGGCTTCCTTTTCAAAATCAAAATCAAAAACTATTAATCGGTATTGCTTACAAAGAAAATCATTGAAATAAGGTAGTTGATGCATCCAGTTGAGTTTCTGGTAAATTTTAGTTGTGAGAGGGATATGCGAAACAGATTTGTAGACATCTACATTCTATAACATCCGTATCCGAAGACGTCATGTGGTGTGTAACATTCTAGCTTCAATAGCTATTGCTCTGGCTAAAAGAAAAAGCTACTTTTCTGTCCAAAAGGAATGGCTATTACTCTGGCCAAGAGAAATGGCTATTACTCTGGCTAAGTGAAAAAGCTACCTTTCTAGCCAAGAGAAATGGCTGCTGTACTTGCTAAAAGAAAAAGCTACTTTTCTTTACATTCTAGCTTCAAGCGCTATTACTCTGGCGAATTAAAATGCCTATTACTCTGGCTAAGAGAAATGGCTCTTGTACTGGCTAAAAGAAATGGCTATTACTCTGGCTAAGAGAAATGGCTATTACTTTTCTAGCCAAGACAAATGGCTATTACTCTGGCTAAAAGAAACGGCTATTACTTTTCTAGCCAAGACAAATGGCTATTACTCTGGCTAAGAGAAACGGCTATTACTCAGAAAAACCCCTCAGTAAGATAACCATCATTTTGTCAACACAAACGATTGTTGGGGAGAGTAATTGAAATGATTATTCTCAGCCTGTGTCATCTTCAGTGGAAATCTAACACTTTTGAGCCGTCAGGTACGGATTCACAAAAAAGTCCAATATACTGCCGTCATTTGACGGGCTTTTTATTTGTATTATACACTATGCAATATACAGTGTTTTGAAATACTACAAACTACAAGGTTAATAAAAACCCTCGATCCCTCGATTTATTTTGTTTCTGAGGCATCGCTTCCTAACCTATCCTTTACCTAATGTCCATGTTTAATTAAATCAACGAACGTGAACCAAGTAGACTTTTCCAGTCGTTGAATTCTCTTCATTCTACATGCCTGGTTTTTTTCTAAAACTAAAACAGCTTAACACGCACATTTGCAAAAATAAAAAAATGCACCAGTCTTGTTTAAAGTAGTATACAATGTATTTCATGTTACATTTAGTATTTACTAGAATCTAATATGTTTGGTTTGGAAAAGGGAAAACGAATGAAATTTCATAGTTGATAGAATGATCAGTTCAGGTAGAAAGGCCAATGAACAGTAGATGTGTACTACAAAAATGTATAGACAATAATATGTAATTGTAAATCTTTGTGGATGTTCATACATTCCGGATTCTGGAGTTTTCATAATGCATGAAAATATAACATACAGCTCACTTGAACATTCCAGATGTATATCTCTCAATAATAAATAATATATTATAAGCTTTTATTGTGCTTACTGAAAATAGTAAATTGTAAATGATTAAGCGATGATTGTTTTATAGTTAATTTTTGATTTTGATTTTACTTTCAGATGTCGACAAATTGGTATGTGCTTGGGATTTTCACCTTCCTCTTCTCCATCTCAGAGGCCCAAATCCTAACAGAAGGTTCTTGTCCTCTCATTCCAGTTATGAAGAATTTTTCTCCAGAGAAGGTAAATAGTAAATAATGAAATAAAATGACTCTCAATTTTCCTTGTTCATAAATCAAGCATCAAAGTCGGATAAATTTTCATAAAATCCCTACACATATGTATCTATGTACTTTCTCCTTATTTGTACATGTGTGTGTGTGTGTATCTGTGTGTATATTTATATTGCCGATAAAGTGACGATAATAAATACTAGGAACAAAAATGTTCAAGTAGAGTGCATAGACATTGAATTTACGACCATTTGATTATTATCATCATCTTGTGTAATACGGAATACGGATATGAATATACAATATACGATATTCATTATACATTTTCATGTACTACGTAAGATATTAGGATGTCGTGTATACTTATTGGAATAATGGCTGAACTGAACCAAGTTGAATGGATTGAGAATTGAGAATGAAGAAGAAGCATTTCAAATTGAATGAAATTAATTACATGGTGTTATACCTGTATGAATCAGTTCTGTACAAATGTACAGACATATATATTTAGATTCACTTTTCACATGGTATAACTACAGAATTTCTAGATATATATATATCATCTGTAATCTGGATGTTTATTGTCTTTATACTTTCGTTTTCAAAAGCCAAAAGGAACAGAAGCACTGTAAAGTGTACTAAAAACAATTCAAAGGTCTGTGGCATATTGTTAAACGATTTTAGATCGAAAATTGAGAATGAGAACGAGTGCGAATGTCATTCTCTTAAACTCTGTGAGAAGAATGAGGAGAAGAGTAAAAATTATATATGCTACACGATGCGATGCGATGATACTCAAATTAAAGTACGCGTCTACTGTCTCACCTCAAAAACCATCACTACCTTTGTGGTCTCTAGACTCTTTATACTTTATATCGTAGTATACACGATACACGACATGATGAACCACCAGTTGAAAAGTTCCTGTGCGCTTCCATGGAAAATCTTATTAGGGCCAAAATCCTCAACTCTAAAATACAGAATGCATACTGCATACTTAATGCACGTTGTTTTGTACTCTTTTATTTTATACATATGTACACTATACACTACACACTGTATTCAACTCAAAGATACTACAAGTCTCTGACTTTGATTCTTGCGAAATGCGAAATGTTGAAAACTATTGGAAACAGAGAGCTTCTACATTTTTCATTTTGTATTCTGTATCAATTCAAAGACACAGACTTATTGTCTAAAGTCGAAGGTGTAGATTGTACATTTTACAGTGTAGAATGCACAAGTTGGATGTGTCGACGTCAATGCTTTATTTTGTACAATATAAATGGCCATCTGTCTTCCAATCGTTTTGACTTTGACTTTCTTGAATTCTTAAGCTTAAGACCACAAACAGCTTTCAGAACAAATCATGAATTCCTGGGTATTTCTAATTTCCAGTCTTTGAACTTGGTGCATGTACAAATTCAATTTGACAGCATTAAACCTTTATACTTTATACATTACACACCAACCAGCAACCTTCAGCTTCTAATTCTTATTCTTATTATAGTTTTGAGTTTTGTTTATCGCTTTCATTCTCATTCACAATTCACAATGGTGGTATATTTTCCCTCGTGCAATCTAAATTTAAAAAGCTGCACACAAAAAAAAACAGAAAAAATAATTCAAATCTCTCAAAGACAGAGATTTAGATTGAAATGTAGAACTATTTC
>JABASP010000786.1:0-40600 GCA_019776565.1 Sminthurinus signatus
ATCTCTATCATCTATACTGGAGAGTTCTCCAGTATCAATATACGGAATTGGTATTCCGTGATAATGCAGCAATAATAACAATAGTAATGTGGTAGTATCCGTAGTAACAGGATCTGTCAATATTAGTATTTATTTTTAGTCATTTCAACAATAAAAATTCTATGAGATACTTTCTGCATGAAATTTTAATTCCATGCAAAAGAAAAGTCATCATTCATCATTTATCACGAGTCAATTTTCATTCTGCGAAAGTAGGGAGTTTGTAAGAGTGAAAATGTTGAAGGATGGAAGAGCAGGGAAGGAGAAAGTCAAAGTCAGCTTACTCCCCCATACGAACAACGAACAACCTTGTGCCCATAACATTCACAATGAATTTACACTAAATTGCACATTGTACATTGTACTTTCTCTTCATTTCTCCACCTCTCTAAGCTGTACCACGAGGAGCGTGTCACAGCTTAAAAACCACTGTATTTTTGTATTTATTTAAATTTTGAAAAATAATAATAAGAACTTTGTTACAAGCTTTGCTTTTAATGAGCCTTGAGGCTTGCGGCTTGACTGTGTGTATGTTGTAAAGAGAACAGCTCAACATTTCCAGGGTACATTGTACTAATTAGGCTAATTTAAAAAATAATCCAGCATCCCGCTCAGTTAAATTAATAGCGTATTATTAAATTCTTGTGACTTGTGACGCTGTTAGCGCTTTCTCCGTATCAAGTATGAAGTATGAAGGATTACATCATCACTCAGCACTTTGAATTTTGAGTGAGAAGTAAAATCCCCTTGAATTTTAAAATTATTACTGTTTTATTCAACTAAACAAAAGTATGGAACATGGAAAATGAAAATATGACGACGTATTTTTAAAAATAGAAATGACTCTGATGATCTCTGATCTCATTTGTATGAATTAATACTTAATGAATACTAGACCCCAACAAGAACCACAACAAGAGAGTATGTCGCAGTTGATCCTCCTTTTGGGGACCGAAATGAAAATAATTCATCCTACAAGAAGACGTTTAGCTCCAGCAGTTCAACTTCATCCTCATCTGGAAACTCCTCTGGGGAACCTGGAGGAAAGACCATATACAAGAAAACGGAAACTGTAACACGAAATGATGGAAGTGGACCTCAAACTACATCCTACACCAAGGAAACCAGCCGAAATGATGGGGGAAGGTTCCCCAGCTTCAACTCAAGTACATCGTACAGAACTCCTGGACAAAGTACTTCTTACAGACATTTCTCATTCCATTAAAATGGCATGAGAAATTCCAAATCAAGGAAGCGAGAAGCGAGTAGAATAGTTTGAGAAAAACAGACATACAATTTATCTTCAAAAGCGCAGCAGAATAGAATTCGTTATTCGTTATACTAAAAAAATATATAGTTAATTAAACGGGAAATCAATGTACCTAAATGATACTTATTTTATTTTTGTGTTCTCCAAACTATCTTGAAGACTAATATTATGGAAAAATTTCTGTTATTGATAATAATAATGAGTATTACAGTTGTTGTTGTTATTTAATGATGTGGTATGAATTGACTGTTTGTTTTCTCTCTCCTCCTTTTTCTGTTGTTTTTCTGTGTACACCTATTAATTCACTCAAGTACTGTACTGTTAATAATATTATACTTTATACTATTTGAATTTGAACTTGAATTCCTTGTTACTTGTGAATTCTCAAGAGTTGAATGTTTGGTTGGTTTTTTTTCTTTGTCTTTTGGTTTGAAATTGGAAAGTGTTTTCCTCCTTATTGATTTTTGTTGTTTTTTTTCTGTTCTTTTTTGGTAATTGTATCCCTGATGTGTGATGTGAATTTTAATATACTGTAATTGCAAGATGCAAGTCTTTGTATTGGATATTGGATATTGAACTTGAAATTTGTATTGTATTTATAAATTGTTATGTATTGAGTATTGAATGCATCACGTTCTGTACTGTTACTGTACTTTGTTTTTTTTTTTGGTCCCCTGTCAATTGTCAATTGTGAATTCTGTGGGAATTAGTTTAGTATAGAATATAGAACAAAAAAACGAATAATGAAATGGAAATTGAATGAGGAAAATTACTCTAAACATTTTTCTCAAAACATTGGAAGAGGAGGAGGAGGAGAATTATTTTAACAGTGCACAACAGAAAAGAGAAAACAAAAAAAAGATTACACTGTACACTGCTTGATAAATAATTCATGTAACTTGTCAATAAAATGTGCAAATTTATTTGTTCGCCATTTAATCTTGAAACTTCAATCTTGAAAAAAAAAATCCTCTCGTGTACACACTTGTACGTTGTACGTTGTATTTACGTTTGCAGTTATTCAGAGAGGAAAGAGGAAATCTCTCTTTTCCTCTAAATTCATTTCCGCTGTACACACGTATAAATTACAAAGGGAATAGACAACATGGCACATACATTATTGAAGTATTCTTGTTCACTTTCCGGTTGGTCTGTTGCTCTAGTCTGTGCAGTCAAGTGTTTTCTGTTTGGCATTCCAGGAAGGTAGAATAAATTGCATTTATTTTCAATGTTCATCTTTGACATTTGAAACTTTGGAACTTTGAAAATCCTCTTGATCTTCTCCCCCTTTTTTCTGTTGTTTCCTTTTTTCCTCCCTCGTTTTCACCCTGGGCTGGATCTGGCTCTGGCTCTGGCTCAGTAATTGTGTTCATGGATACAGTATGATATTGGCAACAAAATGGCAATTTCCTGGACATTGTGTATAGTGTATTTTACATGTGTTCAGTGTTCATGTTATGTATAGGAATTTGAATCATTGTGAGGAGCTTTCTGAAACTGACATGTTTATTCTTTGATTTTGGTAGACACGTCATTGACTGAATCTTTTTACTTGTAAGACGGTAAGAGTCAAAAGTCAAAAGTACATGTGTAGTGTGTAGGGTTTTTTCAAAAGCGGAATTCAATCATTCACAGGAATTTAGATTTTATGTAGTCCACAATCCGCAATGTCAATGCGTGAATTTTCCTAGAAAAATAAATACCCTTTCACCTCTCTCTTGAATGACGAATGACGTCAAGAATCAGGAACATCACAGGAACAGGAAGGAAGGAATAGAACATAGAGCATAGACAATCAATCAATCGTTCATCTACCATTAAAGGTGTTGGGTGTTGGTATTTGGGCTTGTCTCTACCACTTCAATTCACAGTTCAAGTCCAAGTCCAAAGAGTCATTCATGGTTTCCTTTATTTTAAAATTAGGCTGGATCTTTATCATTGCTAATATTATCCTAGTTTCATTTAAAATGAAGAATCGAGTATCAATAGTAGATAGTAGATAGTAGTTTTGTTTTATATCCAGCTGAATGTATTTATTTTTTTTGTACATTATATCCGGCAGTGTGAATCCCTAAAATGAAATTCGACACTACTTTTTTCAATTTGTGACTGACCTTTTTTCCATCCATGTTCAACAGTCAACAGTACATACGATAATATATCGTAAAAAGCTACAGAAGACACAACACATGGAAAATAGAATAATATAGAATAACAATGGATTGATATTGGATTCTCTTCTCTTTGTCCACCTACTTGCTCAACATGAAATTGGATTGTGGCAAAGAGCCAGATTTTAAAAGATTTTGTTTCCTCTTATGACTCGTGTGAAATGTACACATTACACATGTATTTAAGACAGGAGACCTTTTGAATACTTTTCTTGTACTATTTAATATTTTTTCAGTTTTTCCTTCTTCTTCTCGAGAGAGAAACGGGAATGGCAATCCTCAACTTTTTTTCATGTCTGTTTCATTCTTATTAAAATTATTGTTATTATTATGATTTTCATTTCATGTTCCATTCAAAATCCATTTCCGAATTCCATCTAAATATAAGTGTATATAACATTAAATAATATCTACTCTTACATCTTAAGACTTGAGTCGTGAGTCGTGAGTAAACAAGAGAGGATGATTACGGTAATGTATCATGTACAAAGTACAAATAATCTAATTTTATTTTATTTTTAAAATATCCTATAAAAGCAGAGTGCATCATAAGAAAATGGAATTTTCCTTGGAATTGCCCACTGTATTCTGAATTCTCCATCCTCAACACTCAGAGGAATAATATCCATTCTAAAACATCTTAGGTTTGTGTATTATGTATTGTACATGTTATTATTATGGGCTCTAGTTTATTGTATTGTATATGTTGTATGGGATTGGAATAGCATATAGAATATTACATGATATTGTAAAAGTCTCATCTCACAAGTTGCCAGTTCCATAGAAAATAATAGTGTTGGAAACTGAGAAAGTAGACAGGGAAAAAATGAGTGTAGAAGATGTGGGAGAAGTAAATAAATAAATAAAACGGGCTGTACTAATCATACCTATACGTGCACTTTGACAAAATGAAGGTTAACTAATATCCGTAGTTGTAGTCGTAGTCGTAGTCGTGATTTCCTACTTTTTACATCACATCATTACTGTGTGTGTAGTGTGTAAAGGTTGTGTTTTGTGTTGATTCTCCTTCTACTTTTTGCCGTCATCTCAAGTCTTCAGTATTCAGTACTGGTAAAAACTAAACTAAACCAAACCAGAGGATTTCTTCTTCTTCTTCCACACTCATTCCGTTGGCACTAGGCCAATCTAGTTACAAGTTGGAAGTTGGAATAATATATAGAACAATATTTGCGAAAAAATACACTTCATACATTTCTTTTTCTTTCTTTTTTAATTCAACTGTGCTTTCCTGATCTGATCTGATCCTGAAGACTTTGATTTCGAATTTTGTTTTTCCGTTCCGCAACACCAATTTTTCTTTTTCCTTTTCTTCATTTGTCGTTCTCATTCAATTTGGATTATTCTTCTGTTCCTTCTTTAAATCCTGATCAATGGAGTGAATTGAAAAATATTTTATTCGGGATTAGGAATTCGGACAACAGGCTGCAATAATAATATCGGCAAAGGGAGTGTACATTGTACATGTTACAGATGCTTTCAATTTATAACATATAATATATTATAGATGGGACAAAATGCCTCCATAGGCGTTTCCTAATCTTCTTGAAAGTGATTCATTGTTCTATTTCTGATTTGGATCTGGATCTGAATGTGAAACTGTTGGATTTTCACTATTTTAGATTCCAGATTCAAGATTAAGATGACTCACTAAATAAAGAAATGCTAAAGAAAAGGGCGAAAATTGAATTGAATTTCAATAATTTTCAATCACATTGTAAATTGTAAGATAGCATGAAAAGTTGAAAGTTGAAGAAATAAAGGAAGAGAGAGAGAGCCAGAAAATTACTAAACAATATATTATCATCAATGTTCAAATAAAATGAAAATTATTTTTCAAAGTGAGATGTTCACACTTGGAAGTAGATAAAAATTTGAAATATACTACTGTATGTACGATAAATGTATTGAATATTGAGTATGAAGCATCCTCTTTTGTTATTTTATTTGTTCTTGTACAGTTTGTTTAGCCTTGAGTTTTGAGTTTTGAAGGAAAGGAAAAAAAGAAAACGTGGAGAAAATAGAATAAAAGCGGGGGTTTTTTACTTTTTACACACATGTACTCATTTTTCAGTATTAAGTATTAACCAAAAAAAATAGAAAATAGTTTTTTCGGTAGAATGCAGATTCTTAGACAAAAGACAAAGGCATGTAAAATGTAACATGTAAGTATTGTGTATTGCATATAAATACGCACATACAGACAAAAAAAACGGAAATCTGTGTCTAGTTAACACACTCATTTTACAGTTTTTTTTGTCTGGAGTTTCTCATCAGCAATATCATGTTTATCAGTATTATCACTCTTACGTGCTGTGATAATTTCTAAAATGTTATTCTTTCTCAACTGGGTGTACTGTGTTTGTAGTTTGTACCACATGGCCTAGATCGACAATACAAAAGTACAATGCACAAGATCCAAGATCACGCACAAGAATCTGAAATCCAAAACACAGAAAATTGTGAAAGGTACAAACAATGAACACTGAACAGTGAAAAGGAAAAGGCCATAATGTTTTTTTCCTTTCATTATAATCTTTATGTGAAAATCTTTTGTAGATAAAGGAGGAGTTGAGTTGTTTCTTTGTGCTTTTATTTTGATTTCTGTCTAATTTTCCTTGAATATTCATACACTCACACAAAAGACAATGTTGTTCTTTCTCTCGTTCCCATCCCACAAATTAGAATTACAACATGTGCAAAGTACATACTTTTTTACTTTTTGCTTTACTATTTACTATTTATCCACAGTACAATATCCACGCATCTCACTACTCTATCACTCGTTTTCCAGCCAGAATTTTACATTTTACGGATTCATGATCCGGTTTTCCTTCATAAATTTCCCATTTATACTCGACTAACAGGGAAAAGGGCCCAAGTTTTTGGCCAAGTTAACCCATCTGATTTTTAGATTTTAGATTTCAGATTTCACTTATTCTCTTATCTCCGATGGTTTATGTGGAAAGGTACGTGAGAAACGGAGCCGAAACATGTGTAAACAACCAGAGGAAAGAAATTTTGCATGAAAAATACCAAAATCTTTTTACTTTTTTGCACATTATATTTATAGCTGAAAGCTGAAATTAAAAAAGTTATAGTTTTATCATATAATAAATTTTGTACAATGTACATTTTACATCTGAAAAAAAAAAGATTCAGCACTTTATTTTTATTATTATTATGATTATTATTTTTATAAATTGTACAAGGTGAAATGAGCGACTGAAAGTTTAAGCTTTAAGCTCCTTTTATTCATAATTTAATAAGGTATCATAATAATAATAATATTTAGTACTTTTTTGAGGACGGTTCATATCAGATTTTAAAAGTTAAAACAGGTTTAAATAGTTTTTAGTCTAATGCCTAGTATTATGAATAATAGTAATAATAATAATGGGGAGGATAGTGAATTGGAATAGTTGAATGCTGAATGTAGGGTGTCTGTGCAAAATTTATGCACAACAACCGTTTTTTCGCTCCGGTACACTGACACATAACACATACCACATAGTATATGTATTCTGTACTTTCAACAGCCGACACACATTCAGTGCAAAATAATAGAATTGAGATTGGGTAAGTTCCATGTTCCATGCTCCATGTGCTGGGCTATTTAACAGAGGCTCTCTGTATCTTTTTCAGCTATAAGTACAAGCAAATTCTACATATAGTACAGGCAAAAATGAAGGAACATGACAGAACAAGAATGAGTACATTTCTGTTCTGATTTTAGTCAGTTTATAAAAAAAATACTTGTGTGTACTTTTCATTTATGTTGTCCCTTTACTTGTACGTTGTACAGTGTACACTGTAGATTGTATACATCTACAATCTTTAGGAAACGCATGTACATGGAAGATGCACAGTAGAGATTTTGATTTATTATTGTTGGCTGCTTCATTTTATTTTTGGAGGGAAGCAGGTGGATTAAATTGCAGGACATGAGACATGACAAAGTGCGAGGAAGACCCAGACCGAGTTTTATTTTCAATGTATTACACACTACACTAAACACTGTCTGCTCTTTCCTTTTTCATGTTTTATGGACAAGAACGGTTGTAGTATGATGATATGTATTTAGTATTTAGTATCTAGTAACTAGTAATTCGTCTTACAGTACACTGTACACTTGTTATTTTGCAAGTTTTACCCAGATTTTCCATGTTGCACTCTCTCCTCTTCTTTGGTTTCCAACTCTTGTTTGTCTCTGGCTTTCTCTACTCTACTCTACTCGACTCTCTAGTCACTCTCAATTGACAAATGAGAGCGAGAGAGAGAGAGAAATGAAAATTAATCAAGATTATTGAGAAGCTGTACTGAGATATTGCCTATTAAATCTGTAGGAAAAGGGATTTTGATTTTGGTTTTGAGTTGGATTTTGATTTGGATCTGGAGAGATAAAATTTGGAGTGGGTGGAGGCCGAACCTCCCTGTAACATAGTTGCAATCATCATCATCCTCTTCTTCTTGATCCTGAATCCTGATGATGACGAAACAGAAGACAGAAGAGCCCAGTATAAAAAAAGAGAGAATGGGAATGAAATAAATAAAGGCTGAGAGACTGAGAGGCTGAGACTATTGAAGAAGCCTTTTAAATGTAAATAATTGAAATACTAACATGCCTTACAAAATATGGTCGATTAGAGCCGAGCCGAGGATGTCCCATGCGATGGATTAGAATTTGGCACATCTTCAATACTCAAATACTCAATACATGACATTGTACATTGTATACATTCAACATTGTACATTGTACAGTGTACAGGGCTTTTGCAAATTCTCCTCTTCTTCTCCGCAAGATATGAGAATGAGAATGGGAATGGGAAATTCTGTATACTTGGATGAAGATGATGAGGAACAAGAGGAAAAGTAAAAGGAGAAATTGACTCCCATTGGTTGAAACTGAATTGAATTGAATTTAGAATCTGTGTAGCTAAAATCCAAAACTCGCGTTAATGAAAAGGAAACGAAGCAGAACCTTCGAGTCTCTAGTTTCGACTCTCGAGTATCAAATCAAATTGTATAGTTTGTGAATAGTTTTCTTGAAATTTCATGCACTTGAGTCAATTCATCCCTTGCGAATAATTTTAACCATCATGTTCATTCCCCTCCATGGAGTAACTGGTACTATGCACTAAATGTAGTAACCAGGAGTACTACGCGTGTACTATTTATTTACTATGTGGTACATCCTCACGTTTCCTATTTACTCTAAATTCTAAACTCTCTTCTAATCTGATTTACAAGTTTGTTATTTTGTATTTACTTAGTAATAGTTAATAGTAAATAGTGTGTCATTTGCACTTTGCACAGAGATTAAGATTATTATTATTATTTATTTAAATGTATGGATTTATGGACTGGAATAGACTAGAGCTATTTTATAATGTATCCATCTTCCTTTACCTTCTGTACTCTGTACTGTGTGCCTTTTCTTTCCCATAAAACATGAAGCACTCGCGAATTCTTAACGATTCATTTAGCCAACTCCCAACTTCATGACATGAGTCACTGCGATTACTCGCAGTTAGACGCGTATCATTATTATTATTACACACGGTTTTGTACGATGACCTTTCTACTTTCTATAACTTGTGATATTAGGTGTAACAGAAATTTAGTGTGTTCGTGTAGATATAACACAGTATACTACATATTAGTATTTACGTATGTCGTATGTATTATGTGTGATAAAATATTTTAAATTTTATAGGTAGACTTTTAGACATGTCAACATTTGGTATTTGAACTATAATTTAATTTAAATGATCCTAGCAAATTACTTGTAGATGAAGGATGGATGTGTAAAATGTGTATACTTTAGTATTTATGTAATATGTAATTATTCAAGTATTTAGTGCAAAGGTATTCCGTATTCAGTATTCAGTTCAGCATAATATTTAATATGTGTACAGTGCATATTTATTCATGTGTATGTATAATGTATAATATAAAAGTATACTATTGATAACGCATACTGTTCAAGTAGATTTATAGCACTAATTAAAATATAAACTTGTCAAATTGAGTTGATCGTCTTCATTTCTCTATTTAATATATAATGTGTATCTATATGTGTATATAATGTATATCTTTAGTTTTGCCGTACCGGGTTGAGTGAAAGCAGCAGATGTGAATCTACTCTCCGGACTTTGGACTAATTTAATTTTGTTCTTTGTTCTTTGTAGATACATGATACTTGATTTGTTGTATTGGATATTGGATATTTCGTATTTCGTGATTCGTGATTAATTTCAAAAGAAAAATAATATTGCAAAATTTTATTCATTTGTATTCTGTATTTAAAAAAAATAATAATGGAAAAAAGCAAAACTTTAAATTATTATTTTTATGATTTATGATTTATGATATGATCATGATTCATGATGATGGCAAAGACTTGAAATTGATATGTATTGAATTGAATTGAATTGAACAAACACAGCTCGGTTCTGGACGTCCTGGATCAGTTACAAGAATTGTGAATCAGCGTATTTCACGTGCTTCACCACCACCATCATCATCATCTACGAGACTACATAACTTGTACTCGGAGTTGGAAGATGATATTGCAGGAGCTAATATCGTTCCTTTTCGTAGGTCTGTTACACCTATTCGTGCTTTTAGTCCTGGACCAATTAGGAGCATCACTTATCATGCTCCTTCCGAACCTAGAGAAGAAGTACCTCAACTTCAACTTCAGCAGTATCAGGTAACTATTTATACTTTTTCAAGTTCACTTGATTTGATTTTTTATATTTATATAATGCTGCATTAAAATGGGAAATTTGAAGAAGATGCTATTCAATATTCAATAATTTGAATAATAATTTTAGGAATAGTTACGCGCGTAATAAATTATAAATATCTTGTGGTACATCTCAAATTTCAAGTATCAATAATTATTTACTAAGTACGTCACGATTTTTGAGCACTTTTGAGTACTTTTGACGTTGTTATTTTTTATTTTTTTATTTATTTTATACTAGCAACCTGCTGAGAGAAGTCGAGCGGATGACTACTTTATGTATTTGGCTTTAGGGCTGCGCCCTCCTCTCTACAGTCTTCATCATATTCCCCTCAGGTAAACCCACATTGACCATTTTGTTCATGTTTTATCTAAACCATTATATGTAATACTCGTAATAATAATAGTAAGAAAAATAAATACAACTCGAGCACAAACTCAAAGACGACTTGACGTTTACCTTTTATCTAATAACTAATAACTAATTCAAATCCGTATGTGGGTTCAGTTCTTCTGGGAATCTGAGAATCTTGTGCTTCAAGCTTCAAGTCAACCTTTTCTACAAAGATTCCTTTCTTTCTTTTCATGCGCCATGGACATTTCATTCTTGATACAGTGAACACTTTTTGAGCAAGGTTTTGTATTCAGATCAGAACTCTTTACCTTTCCTTCCATGCATTCATGCATGCGTAATACTGACACGTACATATCTAATACTTACAACAATATAGAATATGTATATAATATATAATATTCATGAGTGGTGTAGAAAAGACGTTGGGAAAGCTGCGATTATGATATAATAATACTACAGTTTTGTTTTACGGTTCAAATTTTGACTTTCATCACTTGGGAAAGATATGAAGGGAGACAAAATTTCCTTGGAGCATAAATTTCTTGAAATACTTCCAGAAATATATTTGTTATGTAATGTCAAATGTCACTACTCTACTCAACTCTACACTCTAACTTGACACTTCAAACTTGAAACATTTTGGTTGTATCAATGAAATATTATACATTATACATTATGTTGTTTCTTTCACCTGAAGTAAAATCTCTCAAATCTCAAATTTTATGGAAGAAAAAGAAAGTATATCTGTTTATACTTTGTACAATGTGGGATATTACACAATATGCACCAACCATCAACAGTTGTGTGAATTGTAAGATAAAAGTTGGTTTTGTTATTTATATGATATTTAGGAGTGCTCTGGATTTGAAGGAAGCTTGTGACATCCGAAGGCAATTTGTACATGAAAGGAACATGTACGATCCATTGAGTCGGGTTCAGTCTGAAATTTACAGAATGTCATTCACTCATCCTAGAAAAACTCCAGCTGGATACATTGGTAACTCTTCTGGCTTTATTATTATTATTATTATTATCATTTCATGGTTCAATAACTATAATAGAGTTGTTTTATATTGTAGTATATTAACTTCATTTTTTGACACGACAGGACAGACACGTGGATCATTGACGTTGCATGTTACATGCATTAGTATTACTATTATTGTTTTTATTATTTTCCGTCGTCTGGTGTCATTTTTGACCCATCTGATACACAGATAATGGAATTTTTGCCCTATAATATATTAATATGCATACTAGTGACGAGACCGTAGTTGATAGTTCAAAATTCAAAATAGACCACATGTTAATGTTTCTTGTTTTTGCATTTCTATTTCTGTTTCCTTTTAAAATTGTCACATTTACTACAACTTACAACATATGAACAAAAAAACTAATTGCTTTCATCTGTTTCTATTTTCTGTTTTGTCTACGGTTTTTTGGAACATTTTTCTAGACTGAGCTAATAATTCTAATGGCAATGATATTCCACAGCATGATACATATTATTTATAAGCACTCTAGATTGTAACATTGTAAAAATTTGTGTAAACATTAAACATGCACTTTTTGACAAATGGACCATTCTTTTTTTTCAGTCTGTTGACATTGTGTAGTCTAGAGTCTAGTTTTTTTGTACGCTTGCGGCTTGTCATAAGTCATAAGTATTCTGTCATTTTGAAGAGAACATAAAAAAAAGAAACAATCTTTTCATTCCTTACTTCAACAGAGTAGAAAAAAATATTACTAACGTATTTTTAGTAAAAAAGACGGCCAGACGACCTCATGTCGCATGTTCTACGAACTACGAACAAAAAGAAAGTACAGCGTATAGCGTAGATTTAGACCATTGGGACTTTGAAAGTCACTATCTTTATGCACTCTTTTTAAATCAAGTTATTGGTAAGTACAAAAGCTTATTTTATAGAGACTGACTTTTTCTTTTTTTTTAAAAAAAATACAAAAAAAGTTGCGTATTTTTCTACATGTAACTAGTTTCCTTCAGGCTTTAGTTTAGTTCTGTAAATTAAAATTGAAGCTTTTATATTTTGTATTATGGGTTTTGTAGGTTCGTGATTACAATAATGTAAAAAATGCTGTTTTGCCAGTAGGTGTAAGTGTAACGTGTGAATCATTTATGATGCAGGATAATGCCAGTCTCAGCTTTTTAAAATGACAAGTAAAGTTGAAATTTTTGCAGGAATTAGGAATTCAGACAGTTTTTTATTATATTATATTCATATCTCAGTTCTACAACGTATTCCTCCTCCGTACGTGGGAGTATCATCTATTATGTACAGAGTACAGGATACGGTGTGCGGTGTGCGTGCTTTCTCCATGACTTGTGTGTTATGTGACTTATGATTTATGATTCATGACGTATTATGCATGTAGAGTGTAGATATATGTGAAACACATATAGTAAATAATACATTCAGATGATGACGTGTTGCATTTCATTCATCTCCCATTTTTACTCATTTTGATGAAATATTATGTAGTCTTTTCTTTTCTTTTTTTTTACATTGTACATTGCACGTTGTAAGTTGTAATACAATAGAGTGTTTTATTATCCTTTATTCTTTCTATTCAAAATTCAAATGCGTCATATGATGTAATATTTTACAATCTCTCAACTTTTTTTTTTTGATTTGATTTAAATAGCTGGAAATGGATCATTGGCTTGTGTTTCATATGCCAACAACCGAATTATTCCCAAGCGCAGGAGATTCTATCCTGAAGATGAAACTAAAATACGGGATGATTTGAAATTTCACAATTACTACAAGCCCACTGCCGTCGGTGGATACTATTCATCATCCGGAAAGAAACGTAAGACGAATTTAAAAAATGACATGTACCCTTGTATTGTTCATGTATAATGTCTATCTATTATCTATTCCTGTAACAATGGGCCTGTAAAAAGTATTATTTATTGTGTCTGAAATCTGGAGTCTGAACTTAGTTTCCGTTTTCCAATTTTTTCTCATGAAATGTCCTTATTTCTTATTTTACGGAAATTTACAAATGACAAATGCAGTTACATTTTCTGCAATTCCCCTCTTTTTTTTCTATGAAAGTTGGACAGTATTGTGTATTGATTGTTGATTCGGCTCCTCTGTAAAAATTATAAAAAAGTTATTTTCTAGACAGTTGAGCCTTTGATTCCTTTTTATTCATTTATTTATGTAGTTAGTATCCAAAGAATTTTTATTAACCGTGAATTTCCCACCTCAACAATTTTTATGTACATTTTCTAATTCAGGGCTTATGTTGGATGTTGTGTGTAGTTACTGGCTCCGTTTCTTTATCTCTTTTTAAGCAAAGTAATTTGAAATTCACCATCTGTTTTCTACGATCCATTATGTCTCACAAGTTTAAGATCAAAAGGAAAGGCTGGAGGAAAGTTGGAGTTAATTTTGTATCCTTTGACTGTGCGTTAGAACTGTTTGTAGTTTGTAGTTCTTATCTAATCTTAGGTCTAAATTTTATGAAACAATTACGCCTTTGTTGTCTTTTCTTCATCAACTCTTGATTCTTCTCCATTTATCTATTATCTATTATCTATCTCTGGATACGGGATACGTGTTTCTTATTTCAGTTTTCAGTATTTACCATTTACTGCACACGCCGATTTTCCTCTAAAAATCTATGTGTGTGTGATTGATTGACGCCTGCAAAAACACGTACAGACTACAGACAAACTCACACACTCTCTTACAAATTCGAAATACAGGAAATGATAGGAATTGGTTTTGTAGCATGAAATGTAATATCATTTTGGACTTTTGCCACATACTCACACCCAAAAAAACAAAACACCCTGAGAAGTATAGAAGCATAGAATATACAAGATAGATAATACATAAGTAGTGTCACTCTGTAATTAAAGTTTTTTCTGTTCCGTCATCTTGTTCTTTTGTATTTTGTACACTGTGCACAACAGACAACAGACAATAGAATGACATTCGTCGTTGTTACTCTGTCAAACTATTTATTTTGGAATAGCTAACGGCAATTAGCAAAAATATTTACATGCATGTTCCTCAATGTTCGTGCATCATAAGTACATGTATAATATAATAAATAATATTTAGGATAGGTTAACTAACCAAATCATGATTCTCTTACTTTCACATGAGAGGAAAGCAAAAGTACATGTTTATTCATGTAAATATGCAAAATACACACGATACAAGAAAATTGTGTTGCTGAAAAATCAACAACATAATGTTTATCGTATTGTTCAAAGTTCAGAGATATTTTATAAGGGGTCTGTTTTTTTTTACAAAAAAAATTAACTTTAATAATACAAATACAGCAACAATTAATTAGCACATTTTTAAAAATTATTTATTATCTGTAGAAAATATTATGTAAAAGGTATTTCATTCATTCTTTCATGATTTGAATTCATTCATCATAAAGTCCGCTTGTATGTAGTTTGTACATCTATTGACTAGTGAATAGTGAATAGTAAATCACACTCTATTGTCTGTATTGTATATTGTATACGTTTTGAGCACAATATGAATCTTGGAGTTTCTACGTGGGTGACACAGATTAAGACGCGTGGAGTTTATAACCTTGAATTTTATGGTTTCATGGTGTTAATGAAAATTTCTGGCCATCACAAAAGCATGTGTACAATATAATATATACAGTGTGTGCTATTAGATCTATTGAATTGAATACCATTATGTATTTCCGTAGTCCTCCTCAAAACTTGGGAATTCTAAAATATATTATTAGTAAATTCAACCTCGAATCTACACGTGCGAATTCAGAATTTAGAATGAAAAAAAAAACAGAATCCGTACTAAAATATTTAATTAATTTGTCGTAATCCATACATCACATACATGTAATAATATTTAATATTTAAAATGAAAAGTGGAATCAAATTCAATGAAAATCCAAGAATACTTTATGGTTCAAATTACAATAATAAAAATGATCAGGTATTTCTTTTTTTCCCAGTTTTAGAAAACAATAACTGCGTTGAAAAATGAAAGATTAATTTTTTTTCTCATCAAAAATTTTTCAGAAGGATTTAGAATTCAGAAGCGTTATAAATTATTCTACGTTTAAGTTTCAAGTTTTCAGTTTTGTGTACACATTGAACTTGTTTTTCTTAAGGATTTTCTCTATAAACGATTTGGATTCGCAATTAACGTCGTATGTTTTGAGTTTTGAGTGGAGCACACGAGTGAGATTCCTCTTCCTTCTTTCATTCTGTTGTTTCATGAGTGGGTTTATGATGGGGATGTGCAGATTGTAGATGTAATATGTATAAAATATGGTATCAGAGATCTTGATTTTCATAAACGAGAAAGGAGAAAGGACTGTGTGGAGGAAATGCATTGCAGTTGACTATTTATACACTATACACTATTGCTATTCCTGTGTAATGGCTTGTGCCTGAATCCTGAATGCGGATACATTATACATTATTTTGGGTATACGGTGTACGGCGTACGTGAGTTTAGATATTAGGTACATTAGGTGTGTGAGTGTTTGTGTGTGTACTTCACTTTTATTTCTATTTCTCGGGTGTGATATGTGTTGGTTTTTTTGGTGCCAAGGATGATATTATATCGTAGAAAGACAGAGAGAGAGGTTGTAAATTTTTCAGGATAGAAGGGCAAAAAAACGTATGTATTATCATCTTCATGAAAGAATTATTATTGAATAAATATTAGATAAATGTACACTCAGATACCAAAGGAGAGGAGGAAAAAAAACATGTTTGATCTAATGATACTAAATGACGATCACCCATCACACACCGACTGATATACATTATACATACATTATGACGCATAGTAATAATAATGCACAGTCAATAGTCAGCAAACTTAAAAACTTGACACAGGAATAAGGAATAGGAAATAAAAGAGGTATACTTGAAACTTGAATCTAGAATCTAGAATCTAGACTGCAATAAAAAAAATATCCTGATGAAAACATTTTTGTCTCCCACTTAAAAATTTACATGTATTGATTTTTGGTGGTGTGTAAGGATTTTCTCCACTTTCTCATGTACAATATACAGTATAATATAAAGTGATGATATGGGATATTTTTCTTGTTATCATGTAGCCGTCTATCAACCTGTTTATCGGAGCAAAAGGAGTCTTCTCGGGCTTCCTGAAACTCCTCGAAGAGAACGAAAGGTACGAACGAAAAAAAATGGAATGACATATTGCGTTTTAATAGACGACAAATGACACCTCTTTTTTATACTGTGTAAGATGTAAGATTTCATGTTGTATATTTTTATTATTTATTATTCATACTTTTATCTTTTATTTTTAAAAAAAATAGTACGAGACATCAAAATGGGAATCCCGATCAAGTGGGAAAAAAAGTGTTTCCCCACCACCAGTAGTAAGAGCTCCACCTAGACGAATCGTCACATCTTCACCACCACCAGAACCAGCACCCGTCGTCGAAAAAACCGCAACAGCAAGTATCACTTTACCAAGGCCTAGGAAATCTGTTGTTGAGATTCCGGATGAGATCATAGCTCCCGCACCACCATCACCACTTCTCCAGGCTCCAAATGATGCCAGTGCAAGTGTAGTATTCAAAATCCCACGGAAGTCAATCAGTCAGGAACCACCAGCAGTTCAACCAGAACCGGAAGCTGCCCCCGTTGAAGAGGAAGTTGAGGTTGTCCAATTCAGTTTGAAGAAACCTTCTTTAAGACCAACTCCTGAACCTGAACCAGCACCAGAACCAGAGCCAGAACCAGAACCTGAACCAATTAGAGAACCAACTCCTCCACCTCCAAAAGAACCCACTCCACCACCCAAAGAACCAACACCACCCCCTCGGGAACCCACTCCTGAACCCGTTAGAGAACCAACTCCAACTCCAGCTGAACCCGAACCAGAACCGGAACCAGAACCAGCCCCAGCTGTGGAAGAAGCCCCCGTCGAAGAACCAGCTCAAGTAGAAGAGAGTGTAGAAGAAGAAGCCACTCCAACTCCGGCTGCTGCTGAAGAGGAAGCTGCTCCAGCTCCAGCTGAAGAACCTGAGGAGGTTAGTGTGAGTGCCAGTATTAGTGCCGCTCCGGAACCGGAAGCAGAGGATGCAGCTTCAACAAAGGGTGAGGAAGAACAAGTAACAGAACCAGAACAAATAACAGAACCTGAACAAATAACAGAACCCGAACAAATAACAGAACCAGACCAAGTTACTGAACATGAATCAATTGTCCGAGACATTGAAGGTGGAGAGGAAGAGGAGAGTCAGGCTGTAACTCTTGATGAAGTTCCACATGTAGAGGAAAGCCAGGCCAGTGCTGGCGGTGATGCAGGAGGAGAAGTAGAAGATAGTCCAGGTTCATTACTTATCCCCATATAAAAAAATTACTAGACCAAAAACAAAAAAAAAACATGCACCCTCCTCTTTTTTTCTCTTTCTATCAAAATTCAAAAAATAATAATATTATTGTTTTTGTCCAACTATTTTCTTTTCTTGACTGATTTTTCTAGTCAAGAACTCTTTCACTTTTTCTCTTCCGTCTGTATTATTCTATCTTGTCCAGTACTGAAAACTGAAAACTACTTAATTATTCAAACCTCTTCTTTTTTTCTTCCATGTTTTTCAATTTTTGTATAAGGAAACCAACCTGAACCTGAATGTTTTCCATTTTATCCATTATCCATTTATGAGAATATCTTTTCTTCCTAAAACAAATCCACTACCTTTTTTCATACATCTTATTTCTTATATACCTTGTATCTAACTGTGACCCCACTTGCTTTCAAAATTTCTGTATTTGCCTTCTGCTTTTCGTATATTATATATTATATTCTGTTTTTGTTACAAATGTTTTTACCATTTTATACTTTGGTTTTATTTTTTGGCTTTGTTATTTTGCTTTTATCCTTTTCGATCTGTATATTCTTTGTGTGTACCTTGTTTTTATAAATATTATCGTATTTTTGGCAAATGCCTACTGTTTTTTACTTACATCTTTTGGTATTATTTTATTATTTTACTATTAGGTATTTTGTATCAACTTGTGTATAACATTCCATTTCACTTGTGTCTTGTGTAGAGCCTCATCGTCATTTGTGAATTTGATTCAGTCATTTGCAATTTATAGATCCTTGTTATATGTATGCTTCATGATATTTCTATGTCAGTTAGAACTTTGAACTGTATTTAACCTATAGGAGCTTTTGAAATTTGAAGCATACAACTGACAACACAGGATAATTTAATCATGATTATATTATGCATAATATTAGCAAACTATGTAGATAGTACATACTTTATACATGTAATAAATAGAGGATAGACGAGCTTATAGTTTTTATATGTACAGTAGAACTAGGCACACAGACAAATGAATGTGTTTCACGTCTGTTTGTTTTAGCTGTTAATATTGTGTTTGTGTACTAAATGTGTAATGTTATGGATTCTGTTCCAAATTCTTTGTATGTATTAAACATGTAGAAGAGAAGACGTGTATAAAAGTAAGCATTCCTGTAGTATTTATTCTTTATATTCTATAGGAGCTTTTAAAAGTAATTATGTGTCAAAATGTCAATGCGCATAATTAGAGTAACAGTTGATCATTTAGTATGTAAGAAAAGTATCCGTACTTTGTACTTGTTTGAGGTTTGAGGTTACATTGAGGAAATCACTGAGAGCTATAATGTGTAGACTACGCAATCTATGATAAAAATTTTAAAAAAACTTAGCCATTTTTACACACAGTCTGCAGTTCTTCAAATTCAGTCGACTTTGATTTTATTTTACGACTTTCACTTTATCCGTTATCACAGCAGGCATAAAAAACTATTAGAAAAACAAAATACTTCATAGCATGTAGAATTTTTACAAAACAATATCTTCAAAATGGTGGAATATGGAAATTTATATATATATATTAGCAGAGGATTAGAATTTGGAATATGAGCTATGAGCTACAGTTAGAAAGAAGATTATTGACAACAAATTGTCCCCATGATCGTTATTATTTAGTAGTTATGTTGTTCTTATGTAACTAAAAAATAAGAGCTGGAAAAAATAAGGTGTTTTATTTACGTATATATTGATACATTGTGTTTTGAAATTTTGAATTCTGAGTAACTATCTAAAATTTCACATCTATTTGAATACAAAATGAACGAAATCTGATATCTGATAAAACACAAGTATTTTAGCACGCAAAAAGGATTCTTTCTCTCGGAGACAGAGATTCGCATTTCGCATTAGGTATTTATTGTTTGTGGTGTAGGTTGTGGAATGTCAAAGTGTATGTGTGTGAGAGAGAAAGGTGGCACTTGAGAAATTAGGTACAGTACACAGTGCACATGACTATAACTTATTTTATGAATACATGTACATGTACTTACGTAAGAAGTTAACCCACGATAGAGAAAACAGGCCCTATGTATTTCACAGAATAAAAAAACAGTGTAACATAATATCTATTTCTATCTCTCTGGAAAATGACGATGAGTTTTGGACACAAATAACAAATCATTTAACAGTTACATAAGTACAAAATACAAAATACTGAATACAATACACAAAAAATACTTACATGACTGTGGTTTTTAGCCAACGTGTAAATGTGTAATGCTTACTTGATACACTACATTGATACATTGATACATTGACAAAACACACATCATGATCATTGTCTCCAATGTAATACAATTTTACAGTTGAACCCGCTGAACCAGAAGACCTTCCATATGATAAAGAAGATGCCCCTGATGCTCAAAATAGGTAAAAATAAATAAATAACACTGTCTGAGAATTTGAGAATATACATACATATATATATATACATACAGACTTACAATGTGTGACTCGTGACAAATACATTCATCTGTATTCTGTATGTATGAAAAATCTCAACAAATAATATTTCACAATAATTGTACAAAGTACAATGTTTAAAAATAATATAACATTTCATTACTACACATTCTCATAACAAATTACAAAGGACCATTCAGACATTCCTTTGTCTTTATTTTTCATTTTCAATTTTCAATACAAAACATGCACACACATGTCGTTTTCCCAGTTCATTTATTCACTGACTGATGATAACATACTATCAAAACATTTTACAATTCTTTCTCAATTTTGCTTCTCTCAATTCTCTCTCGCTCTATTTCATATCTATGAGTTCTTCTCTATATAATATTATTATGTTCTAGTTTTTCTGAGTTTTATTTTATTTTATTGTTTTATTGTTTCTGTTTGCGATCAATATGACAGTATCCTCGTTCATTGCGTATTGCGTATCTTTTTTCTTTTCCAAGGTTCAAAAAGAACTTCTTTATAGTTCCGTATCAGTTTAATGGGAAAAGGTATTTTTTTATTAGGCTGGAAATTTCCAGTCAAAATTATCCTGAACTCAAAAGGCAATTCAAGGGTACATAATGAATTATGTTTTGTATAACTTGTTTTTGAAAAGCAACGCCCAACGCCAGACAATCATTCAATGATTAATCATTCAAGAAACTATTATAGGGAAGAAATTTAGAAAACATGAGGAGTATTTTTCAGAAAAAGACAGTTCGTCCAATATTGGAATGGACGGAAGTTCATTCTTCAAGAATCAAGAATGTGTATAATATATAATATATCGTTATAAATAGTGACGCATGCATGAAACAAAGTAGCTAGACCAAAAAGTACACGTTATACCTGCAGTAGTTTGGCACTTGTGTTACAATTTGGCATGAAATTCCAGTAAAGTAAAAACAAATTTTATATTCCACCTTGCAATAAATTTATAAAAATCTGTAGAATATTTTGTAGTGCATATTGTTTAATGTCTGTCAGTAATCATTATTTATTAAATGTACTCGTCCCTAAAATTTAATCAAAGTATTTTTTTTAAAAAAGCTATAAGTAATAAGTACAAATATGTACAGTAGATACATGTATTATGCTCATTTGGAGTGCATGACATTATTTTAAGCATTGCCCGTTTTCTATATATCATGTACCATATTATGCTATTCAGTATATTATTATGTAGCACTTCATAAGTTTGAAGTATCGAGCTGATATAATACTTTTAGCCGTAGATAGACTATAAGCTATGTAATAAATAAGCAAACTTTAGCCAAATAATAAAAGTCCTTCCTACACCGAATTATTATGAATTTTCTCTCTTCATAATACACAATACATAACTATTTTTTCTCCTTAGTCTCAGTCATTCAAAAGTTAAAACCTTTGTTCTTCCTAAAATCAAGAGCGACGTAAATATTTATAATACAAGAATTATTATAGAAGATGGAAGTACGCTGTGCCGTTTTTTTCATATGGTCATACCCAAAAAATTTCATCTTAACTAATTAATTAGATATTAGGTAAAAAGGAAAATTAAGACTGCTACCACGCAAACTTCAGTAAGTAAGTGTTCGTATAGTCCGGATGAAACAGATGTAAAATATACTCGTATTCAGGTGTTTTGTCATTCTAGATGTAGAAAGGTCTTGCCCTTTCGTCAAACGTGTTTAATTTGTCCCGTGTATAATTTTGTTTTATTTATTTTTTTGTTATCAAGAACTGTGTTGCATGTTCACATGATGTAATATGAAATATGAGACATGTGCATTTTTTTACTTTTTTCGTTCTATTTTACTTTTTGGATATTTGAATTTCCTCTAAGAAACAACACTAATCTCATCTGTCATCGGGTATGACGCGTACTCTAAGAAAAAGCAGGAATAATCTCATCTGTAGGGTATGACTCGAAGCCCGAAGCAACATGAGATCAGGAATTGTTCTAAGAGGAAATTCATTTCATTTTCCTAAGTAATACGATTCTATGAGTACATACACATGGTCGTCGTGTGCAGTCTGCAAATGGATTACTACTTTTAGGATTTTCTCCATCCTAACACTATCTTCTGTCTGTGTCTCTCTCTCTGTCTACTTGTGTATGCTCTCTCCGTCTTATGTCTTACGCAAACACACTTTCTCTGTCTCTGTCTCTTCACTCTCTCTTCAGTTCATCCACCAACTACTTTTCTTCTGTGTTTTTATTTTATTTTATTATACTATACATTATACATTTTACTCTTTTATGATTATACTTTCTTTAATAATATTAATTATCCTGGTTATCATAATGGTGTCACTCACTCTTTTGTCTTTTAAAATCTGTATAACATTTTCTTTCTTCTCATATTATATTCTCTTTTCACTTTTAATTTGTATCATTTCTCAAAATCTTAAAATATGATTTAAACTTTCGTTTGTTTTCATTTCTGTTCTGTTTTCTGTTAGATAACGCATAAACTCATGTATTATGTATAAATATTACACCTACGTGAAGGTGCAGTACATGAGCTTTTATGGCGTATAGACATTTCTTTTTCATTTTGTTCTTACATTAGAAAATGACAAAACTTTCTGTCTTTCTCTTTTTTTGCCGTTCGTACATGTTAAGAACGACTCTGTGTGGATTTCTTACACTTGATCTAATTCTTCTTTTTTTCATATAAAAAGTTTGCTGTGAGATAAATATTTATTTATATATGTATTTTTTAATTGAAAATTTCAACAAGGAAATGAAAACAAAAACTGAATTAGAATAAAACATTTTTTATTTAGATTTTTTGTACATTATAGTATTGAGAGTGAGATATAACATATTATGCATAACTCTGTACTTTTGCTTTTTCTATCTATAAAGAACTGTACTGTACATGAAAATTTGGTGATAACATGATATGATTTATTTTAGACAGTTGCTGAGTGAGGAGGAGATCGAGTATGAAGAGGAGGAGGAAGAAGAAGCTGAAAGTTTAACGTCACAATGATGTTCAAATCAAAAAATAAATACTGCCTGTTGCCTGCCATCTCAATTCGTACAATCATAAAACATTTAAAAAAACACAACGACTTTGATATGAAAAAAAATATATAACTATTTAACTGAATACGAAAGTAATCTGTACATTTAATGTTATATAATATATATATATTATACTATTATGGATTATGGAGAGACATTATACGATATCACCTAAAGCAGTTATTTAATTCTATAAGCATATATATTCATACATGTACATACTCTATTAGTAATGTTATTATTTTACAGAAACAAAACGTACAGTTAACATTAAAAAAATTGAAATATAAAAAAGAATTGCAAGTAGAGATAACTGTTGGAATCAGATAAAGACGTTGAACTCTGTGTAAATTGAATGTGCTATATTATGCTCTCTGTTATAATATAATTTCTTCTATAATCTATAATCTACATAGTCTATAATGTATTATTAATTTTATGTATATATATCTACATCAATCTTTAATTTTTTAGGCTCAAAATGTCCTACAATTATTGTTGCGCATGAGAATAAAGTCCCCAACTATTAGAAAGTTTACATAAAGTCTTATTGTGTGCTTCCTCTGTAAATGGGTAAACTGAGAGCTTGCTGTATTGGAGAGAAAATTTGGAATTATATAATAAAATATTATTATGATCTGTTAGACATTAATAAGATAGATGTATGTTTTAAAAGAGTATTTACGTATAAGATTTCAGTGTTCAAGATTCATATTATATATATACGTATATGTACATATATCATTATGATGTTATATAATGTTAGTTTTTTTGGATGCATGAATAATTTAGATGGTGATTTAGATTGTAAAAGAAACTGAATGAGATTTATTATTATGAATGTGTATATATTTAAAAAAAAAAAATTTCAATTACTTGTAAAAGAAAGAGAAGAATATTTAAGTTGTGTCTGTATTATGTTGTATATATTATGTTATACATAAAAAGAATTATATCATTCATTACAATATAGTGAAATGTATTATTGATGGTTTGAAATCTTATTATATCGGAGTTACTATTATTTATTGTTGTTATATATTATACATGACTTTATGATTTAATTGCATGACTGATAAATATATTTAACAAGACAAATAATAAATCTATATATTCAAGTTATGAAATTAAAATTTAAAATGCGTTTAAAAGTACAAAATTCTTATCATATCTCAATATACTGACATTTCATACTTTTCAATTAAATGTCAAAATCCCACTATGTCTTTAATATGTATATAGGCACGAAATATATAGTACTTATTGAAAATAGTATAATACAACAATATAAATATGATTTTACCGAAACAAAATGACTCATTTACCTCAAAAACCCTATTAAATCATCAAGTCAGTAAAATTTCAATTTTCATCTTAACAATACGCAACAATATAGGGTATTATAATATATATAGTTATCCTAACAATAATATTTACAGATACAAAAACAAAGGTTTATTTTTTTTGGAAATAGTCTAATAATGGATATGTCCTAAACTAAAAAAAAGTTCTCAACAAACAAACATTTGTCAAGCTATTATGTATTATAACAATCGAGAATAACAATTTATAACTACATATTATTTCATATTTCATTATCAAATTACATAAATTATTGGAATTGCAGATCTGGCAATACTTATGATATATATAGATATATATATACGTAATCCGTTTTAGAAATATTATTACGAGATGTGTCATATTTTAATAAAAATTATTATTGAAACATATTAAATTTTGATTTGTAGTAACTACCAATTTAAATTCCTACCCAACACTGTGTAAGTAACAGAAATAATTTGATAAAATGAGCTTACAAAAATCAATCAAACATAATATTAGAGTGGAAGATCTACATAATGTATTATATGTTATATCGTGTAAGGTTTCAATAATAACTATTTAGAAGTTAGAACTCATTTTTTATATTTTAAATTTTTGTAGTAGAAGGAGAGAAAGGAAGGACTTACACAAACAATTGATGAAAATGGTCACATTTCAAAATGTTGTTTCACAACACTTAAACAGGCTAGATTAAGGCTTATGAAACTGTGAATTATGATTTTGTGGGTCATGTTTTCTTCCGTTGTAAAAATCCACAAGGGCTTCACTGATTGTACTGATTTACAAATTCCGGAAAGAAGTTCATCAGAATGCAAGTCAATGGAGACGCCATAAAAGACAGAGTCACTATCATTTTCATAAGTCATTAACAGTTGCTCAAGCTCCTGAAGTATTACATTATTTTCTCTGTGACATGTTTTTGCGACTGGAAATATTTTTTGGATATATTTTGGGTAAACAAATAAATGCCCTTCAGACTGACGACGTTCGATTATTTTGTTGACGATTTCATTTGGATTTACGTTTTGCGACTAGAAAAGATGGACAGAAAAAAGGATTGTATATTTTAGCACATACAAGTTTACACAGTAGTATTTTATCTACAATTTGCATGAAAAGAAATAATAAGTACATGTAAAACAAAATACCTTAGTTTTAAAGAAAAATATATGATTGACTTTAGTGTTCAACGATTCCCCAATAATACAGTGTCCTCTTTCCCTAGTTTTCGTCACTAGAGGAAGATTTTTTGCTTGTGCTAAAATTTCCAAAATCAGTGATAAATCTCTGTCCATTAGATCAGGAATCTTACGACCTCCTCCTTGTCTCAGTTGTCTTTGTATTTCATCTCGACTTGATGGTAAGTTTTCAGATAAGATTGATAGTATTTTCTGACTCGCTACATGACCCACACCTTCGTCATTCATTCTGAAAAATTGGTTAAAATTATTTATATACAAGACTGTAGTACTACAAATAAAAGGTACAAAACTATATTTTGCATTTTGTATTAGAAAAATCATAACATATAACATAAATAATTTTTATCTTACCTAGCAACCTCATCTCGCCATTTATTTAATTCTGTTTTTAAACAACAAAGAGATGAAAACATAAGTACATAGTTGAATAAATATTAGCTAAATACTGTTAACTCGGTGTCGGTATAATATTACATGAAAAAGAGAATAATGTATATACCACGATAAGATCTTACCTATTAATGCGTATTTTTGTTGATTATTGTATTTTTCATTGTACTTGCCAAGCCAATGGTCAAATGTAGGTTTATCATAACGCTAAATGGGAAGTATAAATTTGTAAAGTTAGAATAATGAATGACATACAAAAACACCAGTTTTAAGATTTCTGACAACAGAAATTTTTTGAATAATTGTACTTTGAAAACTTTGGTATAATACAATATACAATATAATTGTTGTTATATTCTTACATATCGGCAGATTTCTTTGGAATTGTCATAAGTCTCAATAAGTAGCTTAGGAGTTCCATATGAAAGTAATTGATATTTTAAAATATCATAAAGTTGGAGAAGATAATGTGTATCTGTTCTAGCATAATCAATCATATCCCTAGGCAATGGTCTAATTCTCCAATCCGCCAATTGATATTTTTTATCCGTTTCAACATTAAGAAGTTCAGACAGTAAAAAGGCTAAACCAATGCTTCTTTTATGTTCACTTAATGATTTTGCAGCTTCTGCAGTATCAAATAAACCAACGACATAGACACCAAAATCTCTTTGTAAATTTATGACATCACAATTAGCACTATGTGCAACCTAAGAGAATAAAATTTGGAATTAAAAATTAAAAATTCTTTGTTATCACTCATAGTAAGTATAATAATGTTATTGGATTTGCTCTTATACTTATGATTTTCATGTTTTATGTAGGCATAAAATGGTTAAAATCATTTAAGAAAAAATACCTTTAAAACTCTAGGATTAGCAAAAACTTCATTTAGGCATTGTAAATGATCCCGAAGAGAAAAGCAGTCAATAATGTAGTCTTTATAACGAGTAGATAATTGAATTATGCAAGTCAATCCAAAAAAACTTCTATCGCTATGTTCCACGTCGAATCCGATTTCTAAAATGTAACACAGTACAAGAAAAAAAAAGAAGGTAAATTTGCAAATCAAGTAACCACTATTATAATATTTTTATAAATAAATAAATTTAAAATTCAGATGAATTTGTACCATCAACTTGATGCAAGTCTCTCATCATCAATTTTAAACTTTGTAAGGACTGCACAATAAAACATTGTGTATTTTGTAAATTTGTCAAAGGCCATTGGTGTATTGTTGGAGTCATCATTTGTTGTGAAGGTTTCCATTCATCAATTTCTTTTAAATATGGATGAGGATAGCTATAAATAATAAAAGAAAACAACAACAATGAGAATAAAAATTTCATGATGAGTGTTTAATATATTATAATTTATAATGTATGATGATTAACGTATACATGTATGATAATAAATAATAATATTACATTCTTTGTCTAATTAAATAAGACTTACAAAATTTTCCCCGTTTTAGAATCCTTCATTTGTTGAAGATTCAAAGGAAGTATACTATGTGGTTTTTTAGTCAATAAAGGTTTGAAAGGACTATGATCATTAACTACTGGTGTAGAAAATTTTAATTGAGGTTTTTCCATGTTGAATGTTCTGCTTTGCATTTGATAAAATTGTTTCCTTTTAAGTTGAATTTTACTCAATCCTCCAGGATTATTATTTTGTGGAAAATCCTTTAATTTTTCATGACTATTTGTATTACTATTAGCAATATCTGAAAATTGCACCATTGGAAATAATAATGAGGAGGGTGAAGACGAATTATTGTTACTCACCAAACCAACTGAACTACTACTATTGTAATGCTGAGCATATGTATTTCCATAAGTATTATCTGTAAATTGATTTGATATGGAAGACGGTAAAACATTATTTTTTGGTTCTGCTCGATAAGATTTTGGTGTCTGGATTGCGTGTTGATTACGATGAAGATGATTAGGAGTTGTTGTTGTTGTTTGCCTACCATTCTTGTTAGCATCATTATTATTGCTATTTTGTAGATTTGATGTGGAAGAACTAGCTTCATTAGATTGACGATTTGGAAGAGAATAAGAAGACTTTGGAGCACTCAAGATATCTGTATGATCAGACTTGTCATTATTTAAGGTTAATTTCTTATTAAATTCAAATTGTAAAGTTGATGCTTCAGTCAAAGCAGGAGTTGTAGAGGTAGTAGTAGTAATAGTAGAAGCTGTAGCTTGACATGGTAATGGAGGAAAATCATTATCTAATAATTCTTGTCCAATACCATTACTATGATTTGATGAAAATGTAGTTGTTGGAGTTGCAGGTGTTAATTCAACACTTTCGTAATTGTGAATGAAACTTGTATTTTCCTCATGATGTTCATCAATGGAATCAGAGAAAGATTCAAAAAATGAAATCAATTCATTTATAGCTGTACCCGCTGTCTTTTCCACACTTTTATCATCAATGACTACAAGAAAACCCACATGGCCAATTTGTAAGTTTATTGGTTTCTTTTTAGACTTTGATTTTGATTTTCCTTTTGGATGTTGTTGTTTTCGTGGTGCCTTTGTCAAATTATTTGATGTGGACGGACTTATTTCTGACGACATTGTCTACTTCTATATTATTATTATATACTTACACACATGTGTCGACTAACAGACTAATACGCATTTATTCATAAACTTTGATTGTAAATTGTGAATGCCCATACTCAATTGGCAATTATTATTGACATTGACACTCAACGCTCAATTAAAACTGCAACAAACAAAAAGAGTACAATACATAATCAAAACATGTTATGACATATTATATGCACAAGTGCTATTGTGCAAGACAAATGAAATGTAATAAATATAATAAATATTAATCATGACAGAGACAATGATATTATTTTTACAAGTAAGTACTCTGTGAATTTTTTTTTTAAAACACAAACGTACAATAATTCATAATTAATACAAAATACAGATGATCTTTGTTTTACCTGTTCCATTCAGTCTTTTCTTCACATTTACTAAATATATCTACTTTAATATAATCTCAGGCACCACTTTTTTTAGCAAAATGGAATATAAGTATGTAGTTAATTAATTATTTAAACTACACAATACAAAATACGAAATACAAAGGAGAAGGAAAAAGGAAAAAGTACAGAATTTACAGATTTGAAGATTGCAATTCTCCCGCTCGGATCTATTTTTTTCCCTTTTTTTCGTTTTTTGAGTGTACTGAAAAATTAAAGTACTGATTAAATATTAATAACAAGATCCGTATTAAACTAGAGAGTTTTTAATATAGTTATAATGAGTGTATCCTCTAATTATACCAATTTTAGCTTCTGGGATAACTTATTTTAACGATCACATATGAAATAATACAGCTAGTATTTAAGTATAAAAGTATGGAGAGTTTTTCATTACAAAACCTTTGAATGTGATTTTAATTAATGTGTACAATTTGTACAGTACAAATTATCATTACACCAGACTCTTCTCAAGAACTAATATCATTTTCAATTATTTGCAATTTGCAAGATTCAAGACTAACATACATATTAAAATATTGTCCATGTGATGAGTAAAATGCCTATCTCTGTAAAATGTAAAATGTTGTTGCCTGTATATCTAATCAAAAATAACATGCATCAGCCGATTCCAAGAACTTTATAAAAATGTGTCATGAGAGTAAATAAAATGTGCATTGCACAGCAGCTTGAATCATTAAATATAAGGACATAAAATAAAAACTAAAAACGTACTCAAATGTGACAGAATTTTCAACAACGATTTTTTTTTATTCAGTTTTTTTACTTGTACATACATACTATACGCTAACTATACGCCATATACCACTCACTCATTCCATCCAATCGATACTGAGGCACAAAAACTATGTGTGTATGCATATTTAATACATTTTAATGCACTCTTTAATTTAACTAATCGTTATGTAAAACATATTATAAGTATACGGTAAAGGAAATCACAGCCATAATATATCACTCTCACACACATGAAACATAAAAAATATATACAAAAAAATACTCATTCATATTTACATACGGCGAATGGTAAATTGAATTGACTCACTTGTCACAAATACAATCATTCACTCATATTCAATCAGTGTAAGCCCAATATAATTAATAAAAACGATATTATGAATAGTTACAAAAAAGGATTTTGCTTCGTATAAAAAAAATATCTTGACTCACAAAACTCCAAACTCATGACTCAACGTATTTATTTATAAGTGGATATACCTATAATGTGAGAACAAATAGTGTAATTTTATAGATAGTATAAATACATGGAGTCCAGAGTCCCGAGTCGAGAGGCAGACCTAGACTTAAATACAATACCTATTTTGCTTGTTACAGCTAGAAGCTAGAAATAAGCTATAAGTTAAAGCTTGAATAACAATAATATTGAATGTTAAATATTAAAATATATAAGCTAACAAAAATTCACATAACAAACATCTTGCGATCAAAAGAAAGAAAACACAAGAATGTATAACAATAAGAATGCTTTGCATGCTTTTTTTAACAAAACTTTTGTTGGCAACTGGCAACATTATTAAATATTTTACATCATAATAATATATTATGCGTTTTATATAGTATTTTATTTACACATGCATTAAAATTTAATAATGGGACTACGCTTTTCTATAGAAAAAGTATAGCATTATATATAGAGAGAGTCCTCCACTTACACTACCCACATTAGGTACATATTTTTATTATGGCATTCAAATTGACTCAAAACTAAAAAAAACAACAACATTGGGGATTGGGAAACTACATATTTTACTTTTCATAATGTACTTTCGGGTTTCGGGTTTTGGGGATATGTCAGCATAAGCTCTGTGTGATGTTTCTCTTTTTCGGAAATGTAGACTGTAAAGCGCACAGATGAGAAACGCTCTTATTACTTGTAGACCGACTTATAAAAAGACAAAATTCAAAATTAAACAAAAAAACGTGCTACATAAAACATAGCTCTGGAATCTGGAAATGAATCAACCAGAGAAAACAGAAGAGAATTCTTTATATAAAAAAACAATAAAAAACATTCGTTTCAACTCAAACCTAAATAACAAAATACAAAATAATCAAGTTTTAACAGTAATCTAAAATGCAGTCTAAACTCTTGGCATTCCAATTGCTTCTCCATTTTGACCAACAACTTGTGGTTTTACTTCCGAAGCAGAACCCTCTTGATCTTGGTCAGAAGGAGCTGGGGATGAAGACACTACTGGTTGAGGAATAAAAAAGGGATTGGCCGCTTCAGCATTTCCAGTGCTTGCAACTTGATTTCCCATGGTGATAATTTCATTGGTTGAGTAAGTACATGTGGGATAGGCTTTCCGGCAGACATCTTCGGATTTTGAAAGTTCTCCAATTTTAGATGCTTTTCTGTAATTTGTTGTACTGTCTTCACTCTCAATGGGTAGTAGTGTATTCATAACCCTGAAACAAAACAAACAAGAAAAGTCACAATCACTCAAATGATCAGGTATCAGAAAACAGAAAAACATCGAACCGGCCGTTGTTTATTTCACTTTTACCATCATAAAAAGTATTAAGAATACACGCGTATCATATCGTACATGCAGTAGTTACCACAGAATACAGAAGTTTCATTTACCTTTATAATTTGTAATACATTACAATATCATAATATTAAGAGTTATGACTTTATTAATGTCGTGCTTCAATTATGGTTCTCTAATTTTTAATATACACAATCTATGTGATGCATATGAATAAACAGTCATTTACGGAAATTAAATTCAAAACGGAAGAACCATAATGTACAACTTCAAACGGTACACATAATATAAACACATATGTCTCATACATCATATACATGTGTACGAAAATTTGTATTACAAATTCTATGTGGTATTTTATGGATTTCTCTCCCTTTTCCTTTTTTTGCGAGCATCATGTTCACATTAAATATGAATAGCGAAAACCAGTTCGTCCAAGATCCAAGAATTCGCATGAGAAAAAAATTGTACAGTATCTTTATGAGGATTTACTCATAAGCTACTATATCCTATGAACTATATGCTACCTTCACCTTCACCCATATCATATGAAGTTTTTAACATGTGTTCTTACTTCTTACTAACATAATAAAAAATACACATCATACATCATACACGCATATAGTATTTGATATTTGGTTAAGCACTACTACATTGTTATCATATAAAATATAGACACAAAAAGGCCTCAGTGATTCATTCATTTTATATGTTAATATGCACCATGTACATTTTTACACACATTTCTGTCTTACATAGTTATATACATCGTAAAAGGTTCAAGAAATTTATTCATGCACTTTTACTGCCCATATTCAGTGTTCAATATATATGTACATTGTGCATGTATTATCACACTTTGTATAGTGTAAAGAGTCAAGAGTTACACACCGACACTGTACTAATAACTAATAACAAATAACATGCAGTATGTACATAGTGACACTGTCTGTCTTCGGTAAAACCTTAGCAGTATAGAGTATAGAGCATAGAAGTTATCATTATATTATCATAACTTGATCAATGTAATCAAAAAGTGTCTATTTCATTATGCAGTTTTCACTGATGTTTTTTTTTCCTTTTAGAAAAGTTATTCAGACAGAAAATGGTAATGATGTTTTCCGTAAGTATAATGTATATAATATGTAGATGATAGATGATTATCATTTATACATGTAACTTATCATGTATGAAATCTGAGTGGGGGTCAATGGCATGACATTTGTGTTTTGTGTTTTAACACCATACCGTAATATCATAAATTACACATTAATTATTAATCAGTGGTCAAAAGTTTCTACTGTCGGTCAGCTGATAGTTGATATGCAATATCTTACAAATTATTAAGATATACTTATCATGTCAATCGAAAATCGAAAACTATAATTAAAAAACCTTTTATGAGAAAGTTCAAACAAATCCCGGGAGTACTAATATTTATGTGCGTATTGTACATTTGTACATCATGTATCGTATTATCAATTATCAGTTATCAGTCAGATTTAAAATTGAGAGCACAGAGTTAAATATAATATGCATTTTTTATGTCTGGCAGAAGAGCATTAAATATTATGTCTGAAACCTATCTATTTAAATTGTAGAATCACTCCAAGTCCAAGTTACGTGTGGAAAACTCTACATAATACTTGTCGCTTATCACACATCATGTCAAAATGTCTTATGTATTTAGTATTTAATATGTAAGTATTTGTATACATACACGAGACAAGAGACAAGAAATCTCCTCTTGCCCAATATTTGATATATGTTTATATTTGCATTTTCATTCATTTATTCATAGTTATTTGTTATTTGCCTTCTTCGTTTTCATTTTAGTCATCGTCCATCGTTGGTCATAGCTAAGTGAAAGTGACTTGTATCTACTATCTACATCATTTATACATCTGCATTCGTCTCTATTACATGTACAATGTACATATTAGGCATTATTACAAACATTCATAGAGAACGTACAATGTACAGCTATTATGTTTGTGGGAATCGCATCCAAGATATTACGAATCTATCAGGATGTTAACCTGTTCCTCTGATACTGTAATAATGGTCAAGAGAGCGTAGAAAGCTAAAACGCATCACAATTCACAATACATACAATAATATTCAAGATGTATGAGGAGAGTCAGAGGAGAGTCAAATATCAAATATCACTTTAAATTGAACGACGAGATGTGCAATATATGATTTCCTATTTCCTCTACCTTTGTCTATTGTACACATAATATATATTACATGCAGTAAACCATTACCATGTGGTAAACATAACTGACGGTGAGTGTAACATTTGTGAACTCCAAACTCAAGTATACACAGATTAAATAAGCATCTCTCTTTACTCTTGACTCTTGTTCAATAAGGGGAAACAACAACAAAAAGAAGCAAAAAACAAAAAAGCTGAGAGAGATGAGATCAAACACTGTGCACCGTCAAAGACAATATTATGTACTCGCTCATTGATTCAAGTACATAAGTGCATCAAGCTTATAAACATTTGATATATCAAGACTCAATCACTAGTCCAACTGCATGAAAGAAGTGATTAATGATTAAGATTGGAAAATACTCATTACCCATTAGAGATTATATATTAAAGTTTTCATAATATCTATGTCGTATGTATTGTGTATTATGATGCGTATAAGATGAGTAACATCATATTTACTATTTACTCGTCACACGTTGTACATTGTGCACTGTGCACTGTACACTCTACACGCACCCAATCGCAATACATAATTGTAAATCGTAATTTCTCTGCTCATTTACCCAGAAAATGAACATGAGCTTCCCAATTTTTACATAGACCTATAGATTTTTACAATTTCGCCTGAAACTTTCTCATTTAAATGTCATTATCTTTTTCCTTGATTGAAAAATAGACAGGAAATCAATAGCTTAGAAATCAAAAAATGTATCTTTTATATTTGGGGAATTGTAAGTGTTTACGAATAACGAATAATAAACGCAGGCACATTGCACATTTATACATTAGGCATACTAATTTAGGCTAGTCTGTTCTCTGTTTTTATCTGTACAGCGTAAAGCGTAAATACACTTGTGGACATGCTCGAGGTGGAATTTTGAAACAGTTTATAAACAGCTTAAAAGTTAATCTATATCATGTAAGAAAAAGCTTATGACCAAAGAAATGTCAAGAACGTTTAAAGTGCTACCACTGTACACTGTACTGTCTTGCAAAATAATTCTTATTGTGACTACTTTGCCTTTGACAACAACTAAACACTGACACGGGAACAGACAGCAGTTTTATGACTTTATCCTTTGTATTTTCTTCAACTTTCTTGTACTTTTATACGACTAATTATCACTTCAGGACAAGTGTCTCAAGTCTCAAGTCTAAACTACTACTTTGCCATTTCAGCTTGTACTTTTTGCTTTAAATTTTAATCTGGTTTACAATAGAATGCAGACGTCGTTTATCCTTTGTGACAATGATATGAAATATGAAATAGGTCAATAAAAATGTTCACAACTACAAAATTATCCATGTAACTTGGTCCGAGATAAATACGAGTGAACACGAGACATGAGACACGACAAGAAAATTCATTAAGTAATAAATGAAAAATAATTAAGTAATTACTAAGACTATTGTTAATTGTTCTTAGTATTGCTCTTAAAAATAAAATGATTTGAAAAAATCCAACTAATTGTTGTTAAAGATTGTGTCACTTTCATCATGTGAAAAAATAAATACATATATAAAAAAATGCCCTTTGTCCTGTCCTCATTTCTCAATCAGTAGAATATTTAGTATAAGTTGAATGAATGAAGTTTTGACAAATGAGAAAAGCAAAAGTAAAATAAAACAAAGTTACACATGGTTAAATAAAAATAAGTGAAATACGGAAACGGAAACAAAATCAAAAACAATGGAATAATGGAATATGTCACTTACTTGAATGTGATGACAATATTGGATTCATAAGTGGTAAGTCCAGCTTTATCCGATCTGGTGTGAACATCACAAACCAATTTTTGTAGACACTTGTCCTGATCCAAAAGACTGACAAGAAGGAAAAACTTCTTGACATCATCCGTGAAGGAAGTAAGAGCTTGAAGTTCCAAAGCAGATTGTTGTCTCCGATTACGAACAACTGGAGCTCCACTTCTCCTATCCATTCGACGATTAGCCATAGTGAAGGAGGTCTTCATTCTTACAGATCTTGTGGGCTCACTAGCAGAAGTGGCTGAACTAGATGGAATGGATTCATCGTAATGCCGGATGAAGGGCTTTCGTACTCTGGTTTCTGAAACAGAGGAAGCTGCAGCAACTGGAGAAGAAGAGTCAGCAGAAGAGGATTGAGGAGGAAAGGGGAAAGCAGAAGTGGATGGTGCTGGAGTTGTTGATTGTGAAAGGGCAAGTTTTGATCGGATTCGAACAGCTCTCTGTCGACCTGTTCCCGGAACTCGAGCTGGAATTGAAGCGGTTGATGGACTAGCGTTGGCATTGGCATTGGCAGTGGAAACTGTGGGTTGTAAAGTAGACACTTGAACTTTGGATTTTGGCCTGGCTGTTGTTCCATTTGGAACTGGGAATGGTTTGAATGCAGGGATTTCTGTAGTTGCCATTCTTGAGCCTCTAGTTTTACCACCCTTTCCACCGTGTAAAGATTCCACTAATTCCTGAACATAAGCTTGTCGGAGTAATTTAATGAGTTGAGCTGCCTCTTTCTTCTGTTCCGCTGTCTTTTGAGTCAACATTTGCTCCTTGAGTTTCTTTTCTAGATATTGTTCAATGACGAAATTTGGAGCTTTAACAGCATAAGAATGCTCTTCAGAGGCATCCGATTCTCGGTCAACATTATAGGAGTAGGCATTGCTATGTGGAGGGATTTCCAAATTGGGTTGCTTATGAGAATAGGCTCCATCGGAAACTTCTGGAGTGTAAGCACCATAAGAATTTGAGGGCGATTTCAAGTCACTTGTATAGTATTGTGTGGCTGGGCCATAGGCAACTGAGGGCTCATCATATGGAGATCCAACAGAAGCATCATAACCTGAGCCAACAGAAGGTTGAATTTGACTATTGTAGTGTCCAGAGGAACCGTCATCTGATGGGATTTCCACTTCTTGTTTAGCTAATTCCGCCGCTTTTAATAGATTTGCAAGTCCTTGATTCCAATCCGCTCCTCCTGGAGCATTTGGTGGATTGTCCTTTGGAATTGAGAGGAGTCCTAAGAAAAAAACAAAAAAAAAGACACAAATTACTTTTAAATACAATACTTTACATTTTAATTACTATGCTTTTGACTTTTGATCGTTATTCATTTACTTGGATCTTGAATGTGAAAGCAAATATTACATGATTCTGAATTACTACAGTGTAATTTTGCCATTGTAAATTGTAAATGGTATTGATGGAAAATGGATATGAGGTATGAGTGACTAATACGTAATTTCTATTTACAAAATACTGCATTAGTATGTGAAAACAATTGATTACCATCTACTTGTACAAGCACTTTTCCTCAATATGCAGAATATGAATGTCATCTCTCGTTTATCTCATACAGTTACACAGAACACAGTACACAGACAGTCAGACGGATATCGAAGCTTGAGAAAGTTGAAGTGTGAGTTGTGAGTACAAACCCATAAAAATATTAATGTACTTTTCATGTACACGCACTTTACTCATACTTCATACTCAACATTCAATACTCATGCATAACACATGTGTAAACGTAATATACGGTAAACAGTAAACAGTAACATTACATGTATTACATTAGAACAAAGACATGGTTATGTAGACTTTTTTAATCTTGAATTTTGAGTTTTGAGTAATAGTAAAAAGTAAAAAGTATCAATTACTTGTACATTGAGCATGTCTTATGATTCTGATTTTTTGTAAGCAAAGCTGTCTATATTGAATATTGAATTTTGTATTTAGTAGTAGGCGTTTAGAATGAGTTTTTAATACACTGGGACAAATTCTTCCAATTTCTCATACAAAGGGTTTTTAATTTTTAATTACATCAGCTGGCTTTTCTTTAATATCTCAAAGTAAATTTTAGTAAATTTTCCTTTGTTGATAATGTGAAATCATGACCAAAGAAAAATTATTATTGACTGCAATTGAACTGATATTATTATTACTATCCATTGATTACTCATTACTCATAACTCATATAATTCTCAATGTTGAGGCCAGTCTACTCTCTCATACTCAAATTATCGATTGTCTCCTGACTCCTGATTATTATTGATTATAATTGCTTATATAATTATTAGCACCTACTTCTCAAAAGATTATTTCAGTGGTAAAAAGCAATCAAGCCTCAATCAAAGAAATATCTATAAGCTATTTTATTATTATATCCGCATCTGTATTTATCAATCTATTTAATTACTGTACTTTCCTTTTCTTTTCTACATATTTTCTACACACATAATTTTTTGCATTAAATAATCAATCGAATTAAATAGGGTTATGAATTATGAATAAATATTCCTTACCCCCATATTTATCAGCAGTATCTGCTGTGTCATAGTAAGTATTCATAGGATTTTGTCCATAACCCCCCTTTGTACCACTACCATCCGAAGTCCATCCAGAAGCAGCCGGTTGTTGCCATCCATTTCCAGCCCCAGCACCGTCTCCATACTGACCATATTGAGGAGATACTGGAGTGACTGGAGCAACTTTCCTAAAATGATCTACGACGAGGGAAGGAATTTTGGTGATTTTACTGAGTAGGGAGGGTTGAGAGATGGGGACATGGAACCTTTGCTCATGGTGATTGTAGTAGTGGTAATGTGTGGTAGGTGCTTCCCATCCAGGAGAAGCAGTTACATAATGAGGTCGATGTCCATTAGATCCCCTGTTCCAACCATAACTTGGTGGACCGTAAGAAATGTGAGAAATGGGTTTATGTTTATACTTGTGTTTGTTTTCTTTCGCCTTTTGATATTTGTGAGCTGCAGACAACATGGAGTAACCACCAAACATGGATCCACCGAAAAATCCCAACCCTTGACCCATCATAAAGGAACCAATTGCGAGTGGCATCCCAAAGAATAGCGCTCCCTTGAGTGCTATGATCTTTAACAGTAGTAGTAAAATAATACCACCTTCTGCATCATAAGTACATAGTACTAGCAGAATCACTAACATTGAGTACACTTTAAACAGATTCATCTTGAATTTGCGTGATTTTATTTTATTTGTTCAATTTATAGTTTTTGTATGTTCACTTCACTATTTATTTATTTTTTTTAAAAAAAACTCAAGAAAATCCAAAACTCTGGTTATTTAAACAAAATATTCAATATTCACTGTATAATAGTAATAAATATTATTTCACAACTAAATCCTTACACAGTTGAATAAAACACTTAGATATTATGAGATGGGGAACTTTTTAATTTTTAATCACATTACGGCAGCTTCAAAAATCCTCTGGTCGACATTACGATGAGCTCCTCAATGAACTGAACTGAAATGAAATGAAACGGAAAGTATTTACTGCTCAACTTTGTTCGATTGAAGTAATAGAACTGATATGATGATGATGATGATTACTGTTTTATCATATAATATTATATTATACGATGACAATGATGATGACGATAATATTATGGTGATGAGTGAGATTCACTTTTACTTTTGTCTGAATCAAACTCGTTTTCTTGTTTTCTTCTCCTCACGTGAATTTATTGTTATGTGTATTGTGTATTGTATGTTGTAGTTATACATACAGTGAGTTTGGGTTGTATTGTATTGTATTTTACTTACATGTTCATGTACACATGTGTAATGTGTAAAAGGTGTACAAGTGTGTGTTTATGTGTGTATGTTTACTGTTTACAGAGTAAGATCGAGATGCGAATAGAGGAAATAATTGTTCTCCACTGTCTTGTTCTTTGTCCTGTTGACGTCCATATATATATTATATTATTATGTTAGGGAGGCACAAAGTACACAGTCCACAGTACAAACTACCAACTGTGTACCACTATTCACTATTCATACACAGACACACATTTGCAAAATGCTCACAAGTCACAATGCTGAATGCTGGTGACTGGTGACTCTGCCTATGATAAATGGAAATGGCAAAGTCTCTCTTTAGATTTTTTTTTGGGGGGAACAACAATAACAAAAACAACAACAATGCTAGTAATGCTTAATATGTAATATGTATCCTGTGTACTGTATACTTGGTGATTTTGATACATATAATATAAACTTTATATATTATGTTTAACACGTTTTGGAAGCCTAATAATTTTACCTCTATGATATTTAATATTTAGTCATAACCAGCAGTAACAGGATAATAGTCAAACTGCAACACCAAACACCACTTCACCATTCACCACTACACCACTACACAGCACAGTTTAGAGCTGAGGCGAACGATCGAATGTCATGGCCAGAATTGACCAAATAAAACTTTTTATATAATTCAACCAAAAAACTTTCACTCTAACTCTGTCTTGGCTTTGCCTTTGCCTTTTGACTGAGGGAAAAGAGAACATAATACTCAATACAATATTAAATGATCTTTGTAGATTGTAGATATAAGAATACAACATTATACATTATACACTCGACACTCTCCTCTTACAAATAACTTTATGCGTGTTTGTATATACATACAAAATATACA
>JABASP010000787.1:0-40561 GCA_019776565.1 Sminthurinus signatus
TGGCGATTCATGAGACTTAACCACTATGAGCCTTCGGATGCGGATTTGCAAAATCATAACTAAAATTTACTCCCGTCATTTGACGGGCTTTTTACTTGTGCTAGATATAAATACAGATCGTATGTATCTATATTATACATTATATATGTATAACATAAGAAGATGCTGACTGTTTTGTTATTACTGTTGCTATTCAGTGTGATTTGTGATTTCACTCATGTTAAGTGCATTAGTTTACATGCAGCACAATGAATTTTATGGGCAAAGCATGCACGCTTCTTTCTTGTTCTTGTTCAAATACTCAAACCACAACAACAACACCATTCCAACACACAACAATAAACACAATACAGTCATTTACATGCAATGACTATTTACTATTTGCTATGTTTTTACTGTGTAAGTATAAGTAAGTTGATTGCTGATGCTCAAGCTGATATTGATGATGATTCGAGTGTCTAGTGTCTAACGTCGACCGTCGACTGGCGATGGGATCTGACGTGCTCGAGACTCGAGTCAAAGGAAGAAAGTCGGTGTGCTCTCCCTTTGAACCTTACACTTAGCACTTTACACTAGAACTAGTTTCATTATTATTATTATTATTATTATGACAATACTCACATGCATCCATGTACAATGTACACTGTACAGTTTGAAGTGTGAGTATGGAACTGAAATTTATAGCGTGTAGAACAAGATGGTCAAGGTACTATAGAAAATGGGAGCAAATTTCAATAACTCACAGCAAAAATTTCTTTTACCTTTTTTTTTGCTCTTGGAGATTTTCCAGTTTTTAGTTTCTAGTAGCTATTAAATTTTAGCGAGCAATTTCAAAAAAAATATAGAGTTTCTCATTCTGTCGCGGCGTCAACAGGGTATACTGTAGGTTACATAAAGTTTTGTTGGAATTGTAAGTAGTTTACCCAGTCGTAGAAATGTAATAGAAGGGTGGTTTCAAGTTTTTCAAAGTTTTCGGTATCCGTCAATTCAATAGTGTAGGGGTTTCTGTTGGATTTTCTAGTTATATACATGTTTCATACTGAACCCGCAAGCTCAATGCTCAATGCTCAAAACACCAAAGTAGGAAAAAATATCATATTTCTGTTACAACTACTTACTTGAAATTTGTACCTTTGTTGTAATTTGTGCAAAACCACACTTTTTTTTCCACAAACAAAAGAAGTTGAAAACAGGATGTAACAAGTAAAACAAATATGATGAGTACGCCAAGGAACAAAAAATAAATAATTATGGGTTATCTTTTGTCGCGTGTTCATTTTTATGAGCCATAGACCCCGTGTTAGAATTCCCGTAAAACGTATGAAATGAGCATAATTATTACGCTTACGGTTGGCTAATACCTTTCTTTTATGACTACATCAGACATCAGTGGTAGGCAAAATATGTATTCTTCAAAGAATTTGTAAACAAAAAATAAGGGTTGAAGACAATGGAATGGAATAGATAAGATAAGATTATGCAGCTTCTTCATTCTTTCATTCTGTTTACGGTGCATATTGCATTTAAGGTATTATTTTTGTTGTGTGTGTTCGGTGTTTAATTAGGTATTGTGGAGTGTTATAATTTATAATGATCTGAAATATAAGCTTTAAAAAGGTGGATGGTTTCTAAAATAAAAATGAGTTTACAAAAGTTGATCATGGACTTTGATTTTGAATGATTAGAAATATAACATTTTTGTTTAAAATTAAAAACCATTTGTTTTTGTTCCAGGTGGAAAATTGTGTACCTTTTCACCATGTATTGAGTAAGTCAAATATATAAAATACGCATGCTACATGAAACAATAAATATTCTTTTTCTTGGTAATTTTAAATATTGCTTGTACTAATAAATCCAAACGGTTTTCTTTTGTGAATTAGACAAGTGCAGAAGACTTGTGAAGCACTAAAGGCGACAGGTGCATTTATTAAAATTCGTACTCAGGAAGTTCTCCAGCGTCCACTCAACATTCAAAATAAAACGTTAACTTCACTTGATTTGACACCGGAATCAGCACTGCCAGTTGATTCAGAAGATAATAGAAAACCGATTGCACCAGTCAAGAGAGATTTGATAAAATATCGAACCATCTTCCCACCACCCACAACTCCCGGGCACACGGGCTATTTAACTTTTTCCACCATGATCTCTGCACCTTTACAACAGGCTGAAAAGTCTACTGATGAGTTTTCATCAATGGATGTTGATGTTGATATGCCAAGTTTGGTAGCAGAAAGTGTGAAAAGTTGATAAATAAAAGAATTCATTCCTATTTTCATAATCATAAAAACATTTTGGAATTTGGAGTGTACTAAATGAAATTAAATGTCAATAAAATGATGTGGATGATAAAATATTAAATACAGAGTACATGGAAAATTGAAAAGTTATCAAGGTGAGAAAACTTTTTACTTTGGTGTATATGTATGTTTAGAATATTATTTTCTTTATTCAATTTTTTCAATAAATCATTATAATATAGTTCATAACAATCTAAATCTAAAACGTCTTAATCATTACTTCAACTACTTTATTTTAACATTCAACATTCAACAGCTTAGAATAAGTAATATAAATAATACTAAATACGTATAGAAAATCTTTGTGTATTGGTTTTCTTGATCTCACATTTTCACACTTGATCCTGTTTTTCCGTGGAACTACAAAAAATCATGCAATCTTTAGCTATTACATTTAAATTATTGGATAACTTTTTTAACCTATGATCTATACTACATACTAGTATACATATAGTTCAACAATTACAGCAATTACGTACGTTTGATTTATATCAATGTTATTTATTATTTACATCATCAATAAAGTTTTCATTAATAATTATTCTTTTCATTAATCTTGTTATAAAATAAACAATAACTTAGATAATATTACATAGAAACCGTAATAACTATAATAATTACTCAATACACAATAATTTACAGTAGAATACCGAACTGGTAAATTAAAACTATAGTAGCATTGTCTTTGTAGAGTAGCAGACATATTATGATATAATATGTATTTAAAACTCAAATTTTCACGTATAGTTTGTCACTTAAACATCTATTTCATATACACTTATAACGTATGTATTATATATTATTTTATTGCATCCACCCCGAAATACTTTTAGTTTTTGTAATGCTACAAAAAGAACTATAACTATCAACATTTGTATATATAGTATTTAGTATATATTATATATTATATAGGTACTAGGTAAAATTCACACATTCGTTTTAGCTTTTAGTAACTTATTACCCTTCAAATAGTTCACACATACAAAAGCCGCATCCTATTATACAATTTATGTACAATGTACAGACTTTTCTGAATCAGTTTCAATGTACATATACTACAAAATCCTTCCACCATTAACATTTACAATTAACAAAGTCACTTAATTATTATGTACTTGCAAACCCTTAATTATGTATTTATGTACAATGTACAATTATTAAAGCACTAAATAATACTTTTACTTTTTCAGTATCAGTAATCAGTAGGTAAACGTAAAATGTTCTAAGCTATATTTCCTTACTTTAATCTTTAGTGTGTCAACTAGATTAATTGTATAATTGATAATATATTGCATTTCTAAATAATTAAAAGCTATAATAAGACACTGTGTATCTGTTTTCTAGTAGAAGGACATTTTCGGATTTTTGTCCCCCAATACTCAACACTTAATCAATAATTTTGGCTTAATCTTGCTATAATAAAGTATGTAATTTCTTCACCCTATCGGTGATCGGTGAGTTTTCTAAGCAGATTTTTATATAAGATATGTAATATGTATATTATTATTTAGTACTAGTATTTAGTATTTACGATACGATATTCGAGATCTCTTTTCCCTGTGTGCTGTCATAAAAATTCAATGAGAGAATGACTTTATACATTTTATACGTTATACATTATACATGATAATGAAATGGAATTCACTGGAATGCTTACAGATAGAATGTATGAAAAATGAAAGAGAAAATCAAATGTTAGTTAAAGTTGAAAAACTACACCGTATAGTAAGTAGAATAGAATAGGATTAAAATTTTGCTCATAATTTACTCAGTATTGAGCTCCTTGAATAAATGTACATATAAATAGGATAATTAAGTAGGAAACCAAAAGCTAACCAACTGATGGATGAATACGGAGATGATGATGATGATTGTAAGTTGTAAGTTTGACTTAATACTCAATACTGAAGAAGTCTCAATACTTGAGATTGGAGACTCGAGTAGAATTTAGAATTCAGAATACCTTCAAAAAAAAGTATCCATTCCAATCAAAGCCGCCACAGTACGAAGTCCATAATGAAACATAGACTGTCCATTCAAATTACAATATATTCATGCTAAGGACTCTATCGTCCAACGTCCGTCCTTCATCCTTCATCGTCCAAAACATCAGTGTTGTTGCGATGTACAAGTTGTCCATGTATCTGTGTTGTTTGTGTAAGTACATACACATTCATTCATATGAGCTGCTATCTGGTATAGCACAAGAGGAGATGAAGAAAAACACGATGATGATAATAATAATGATGATGGTCATCGGCTCGTCGGCTTAAATAAATAGACGCAGGCAACAGAAACATCCAGTCTAGACGCATCAGGGAATTAGAATCAAGATGACAGTTTGGACTATTCTCTCATAAACTCTCCCATTTTATGGTTCTGTTTTCTTCGTTTTCTGAAATGTCACAAAGGAAAATAGAATATTTTAATACAAAATACAAAATCATCTTCACAGTTCATAGACTTGCAGTGTACAATGTACAATGTACAGTGTACACATATTATACTTTAACAATATCCTTACAACTTACAAGTTACAAACAACTATTTTCTAGTAAAATACACATACATATACACACATTCCTATATACAAATTACAGGGAGACTAAAAACAATGTGCCGAGTTTTATCATCATTTTGTGTGTTTGCCTGGAAGCGAAAAATATCTACATTTGGATTTGGACAATGTCTTTGTCTAGAATCTAGAATCTCGGATCTTGGAACATCATCATCAATTTTTAACATTTATATTATTATTATTTTCATGCCCACCATCCAAATAATTCAAATAAAGATCAAGAAGATGTATTCAGATTCCAGATACAGAATTACGACTTGTGTACGGGCCGTATGAAGTATGAAATACAGATAATACTAACATGTAGCTTAACATACAAATAATAATGTCATTGTAAAATGTAAAATATGTACTATCGAACAAAGTTATGGATGGAAATTGACGTAATATACATGTTTCATGTTTCATATTATTTAATGTCAGATATTGAATGCAAATGAATATGAATTTATGTTTCAATTTATTAAAAATGACTAATAGTTAAAAGTGCATGGAAAAGCGGACAAGAAACATAAATACTTATGTGTTAGTAATCAGAAATCAGAATCAGGAATTTATCGTTATTAGTTAGTTATCAGAGACCAGTTCAGTTTCCCAATTTCAAGTTTCAAGATGTGGGAAATCAATGACAAGATTCTATAAAATACAGATATTCTATCTCACAACTTATTTTCAGACAAGTTTTGCACACGTAATTTCGTCATTTGTCTTTCTACCTCGACCATAATATAAGTAAGTATCAGGTGAAATCATAACATGGTTTGAAAAATTAATAAAAACTCATTCCTACTTAAGCAAAGTAAAATCAAAAAGTTGATCAATCGATTATTGATTATTGATTAATCAAGATAAAAAAATGATAACATTGATGATTATCGATTCATTTACCATTTAAATCCATTCCTTTCACATACTTTATCCTTTGGAATTTGGATTGGGAATGAAAGTAAATCTTGATTCTTGGTTATTAATCGAGCAGTAGAAATGTATTTTAAAAACCGCCTTGAAAAAATATGAATGTGAAGTAAATGGTTGAATTCTGATTTCTGATACCTAAGAAAATGTGCTTCATATTTCATATTGTGTGCAATTGAACAATAAACAATAAAGCACCTGAAAATTTGGAAATGAAATATGACTGTTGAGAATCAATGCCTCATCGACCATCGATAAAATCTATATATTATAAAGTTTGCCTAAATTCATAATCTCAAGACTCGAGATTGAAGGTTGGAGATTTATCATCCAGTTTACCATTTACAATGCCAATGGAGAATCAAAGGTAAATTTATTATGTAAGCATACATAAAAGATAAAAGATACTAACGGTGATCCCTTTAATTATTCACATTAATATGCGTATTGTGTAATAAAAAGAAACCATACGCATCATTACAGACTACAGAAAAATACATGTGCCTTTTTCATTCATGTAGAATGAAATGGAAACAACAAGGGATAATTAATCTAATGGAAAGTAGCGTGTGTGTATTATGAATTATGAAAAAAGAATAAATGCTCCGCGTTGGTCTAGATTCTAGAGTCTGGAATTTAAAGGGAGACAAGGCACAAGATCTCTACAAGAGAATCCCATGGAGTCTACCGCTCACATCAGAAAGGAGAGCCGAGAACCGAGATAAAAACAAAACAGTTCTTACATTGTTATTTACAATGCATAGCTCCTTGATTCTCCATTCTTTATTAATCCATTTCAATTCTCAATATAGATAGTGGATAGCTACACAGATCGCATTAAACATTAAATAATATGAAATGAATATGGAATATGGAAACTGGAAACTGGAATCAAAAGTCAAAGTCAAGTTGAACTGCCTCTTCTAATGTGGATGGATATTTTTAATTCATATAAAATAATCCTGGATACTGCACTCTATGATAATTTACCGTCATGTAAATTTTGGGGTTTTGTTGATGGGAGGAGGAGGAGGAGGATGGATGGAATATGAAATGGAATGGACTGGACTGGACTGGACTAGAAGATGAAGAAGAAGACCGAGAAATTTGTAGACCGTGGGAAAGATGCCATTACAACTCATACGTTTTCTCCATTCGGAACACACAAAAAAAAATCCAGTTTCGCCCCGTTCTGCGCTCATAAATAATAATCGGCTATCTTCTTTCTTGTTCTCTTTCCTTCTCCATTCTCCATCCTTTCCATATCATCTCTTACTTAACTCTTCACTCCTCGTTCTTCTCCAGTCCCAACTCCAACTGAACACTGAATACTGATACTGATGTTGATACTGAGTTGAGACTTTCAGACTTTCAACTTAGTAAGAAGTAACAACATCTCATCACTATACACTGCACACTGCACATTATACATTATACATGCGCTCAATAGTAATAAGAAGAGAGTACCTGTAATCATGTTATGATTTCTTTTACTATCACTCACTGTAGACCAGTCTATACTCGGCATTTTTTCTACACCTCTCACTTACATCTTACATATTATGTAAGTTGTAATTCATCCATTTTCAGTATTGTACTTTTCTGTTGTCCGCTTATTTGATTGTCAAAGATAGATATCAAATCAGTCTCATCCTCTGCAATTTCCGAAACGGCATAAATATAGTTATATTTTTCATCGACAATTTAGAATTTAGAACTTGGGATTTTTAGGGCAAACCATTTTCCAAAAAATTTTGGAATGGAATTTGGAATCAGAGAACATCAAAAATGACAGTCAAATTTTATTTGCAACTTTTTATCTTTTATGTTTGAGCTGTTTACTGTTCAGTGTTTAGTGTTCAGCCTTTTGAACATCTACTGTACTTTTGAACTGCATGTGTATTATGTATTTGGGATAAATCACCAAACTATTTTTACACACTCCTTCCCTTCTACTTTCTACTTCAAGGTAAGAAAATTAATCAGATGAACTGAGCGAGATTCTTCCCTTTTTTGTTTTCTTCAAGTTTGAAACAAAAATTCATCGGCACCTCCTCCTTCATTTCCACCTTCCACCCTTTTACCTAAAGGATCCTTTACTTTTTCATTGACTTGACTTGCGTGCTTGTGTAATTTTTACTCTTTACATTAACTGACCCTACTGGATGGACGATGAACGGAGAAGATATTAGGAATGCGTACAATACATAAAGTACAGCAGTACATATGTAGATAGTAGATAGTTGCGGGTGAACGAAGACAAATGAACAATTAGTTGATACACACTCTACACTACATGTTACATGTAAAAGATGAGCGAGGGCTGAAACTGTGAACCTGTGAATTACCGTATAAAATTCATATTGTACCTTTAACCCAATATGTATCAAATATCAAATATCTCCAGTAAGAACAGGAAAAGAAATAGAAAATAGAAATATACCCATGGCGTTTCTACCTTTTACTTACATTGTACATTGTACACGAAAAAATATGTAAGGAATCAGAATGAGCCGGTCGATTCCAGCCGAAAAAAGCGAGGTTTGATTCTTGATTCTGCATTCCAGATTCTTGATACATATATCAAAAAGATTTTTCCGATTTCCGAACTATGTAATTCCAAGTCAGATCAACACAAGATATAAGTAAACAAGTATCTTTTGTACTTTTTGTTAGAGTGTGCAGTATCAAGTATGAGCTATATGGTTGATTTTTTTCATGTTGCGATGAAACTGAATGAATCTTTTTTGACCGAAATCTCCACCCACCCCAAAACCAAAAAGACTTGGGAAATGCCGTAGCCGTAAGTATGAAATTAGTATGTATCAGATAGAGAATCATACTTGATACTTGATACTTGATGTTTATGTGTTGTAATCTGTAATTGTAATTGTAGATTGGAGTATCAGCATTCACAGTATCAGTCACAGCACAAAGGTTAATCGATCTAAGCACAATTCATAACTCATAGCTCATAGTACATACATACATTTGGTACATACATATGTATTTCATCTTGAATCTTGAGACTTTGCATTTGTAGGTATACGATTTATGCATATATCTTCAAAATGATTATTGTACAGCTCCATAGTTTTTCTTATATTTCATATCAAATATCAGACCGTCATTTTTCTGCTCATATCAACAAATCCACACACAGATTCCATAGTGTACATGTTTTGTAAAATGTGAGAGTTGTAGATTCTGAATGTGAATGTATGGTTGTTTTTGTTTTTTGTTACCCCTTTTGAGTTTTGAGTTTTAAGTTGTATCTTTAAAAAATGAACAAGTACTCAAGTTCTTAAAATTCTTACACTGTGTACTTCAAAAAAATTCAACCCAAAACTCAAACCAAAGCACATGAAGGCTCAACGAAGGCGCGCTCTTCAACCTCGTAGAATATGTAAGTACTATGTGAATAATATGGTACAGTAGATAGAAGAAGATACATGTACAATGTACAATGAACAACTTGTAGTTTATTTGCATTTGAAGATAGTTTTTAGGTATCTTGTTCAAGATATGCAATTATTCTTTGATTTGGGATTAGGAATTTGGATGGACAGAAGGGAGGGATAAATATGATCCGCCAAATCAAAAACCAAAAGGTAACAAGTAAGAACATCCTGTTTCGCTCCCCTTTTCCTTATTACATATTACTATAGGCATTTCATCTTTGCGATATACTCACAACTCAAAAGTCACAAGTCAGTACTCACTACTCAGCGTGTCAGAGGCACAAGCTGGTTTGTTTAGTTGTAATAATAATAATAATAATAATCTTCAACATGTTGTGTGGATTTAATTCATAATATTCTTCACTTATTTATAAGTCACAAAATGCATAATATCAAAAAAAAAAAAATACTATAAAAAACGTTTGAATCATATGAATCATATGAATCATTTCTTTATTACAAAATATTTCAAATCTTGTTATCAATCTTGTCTCTCTTGTTGTAAAAATTGATAATTGCAATTTCTTTACAACTCTGTACTCTGTACATTACATATTACATACATGTAGATTTGATTTGTGATGAGTTCTCACCTCATCCTTGCAATTATTTTTGTGTAATAGCTGCAATACATAATATTCAATATGTACATATGTACAATGTACATAATATTGATAACAAGATGAGTTGTTGTTTTTGTTGTTGATCTACGTGTGATAAGTCTAATATCAATAATCAATAAGTACTCTCCAATCCATTATCATCAATCATTACCATGATGATGATGATCTAAAGTAAACATTGAAATACTCACTTCTCACTTCTCAATCTTGAATATTGAATATATAGAATGTGGAATATAGAATGTGGACATTGGGTTCGGCAAGCACAACAAGAGGTCAGAAAATGATTTAATAGCTCCAACCAAACCAACCAATAATAAGGGATACTATGTAGATTACACATTATACATAAGAGCTGTTCATATGGGTAAAAAAAGAAAAAATTGCCACATGTATGTACACAACATACAACAACTTGTGCAAAAAGCTATCTACAACACTATAGTCTATAACAACATGTATAATGCATCATCTTTGATCGCACCTTTAAAAATATCTTGGAAACGGACTTTAATAATAAAAGAACTTGAATCCTCAATTGGCTTTCTTCACACGAACTGTTCTAATGAAAATCCAGTTTTTTATTATTATTTTGGTTTAAAAATTCAATCTACAACCTACAATGTACACACATAATACATAATATTATGTAAAGAGTAAAAAGTTGGTTGCTGACAAGATTTTTATAGAGAAAAAAGACGGTACAGCACATCAACGTAAACATGTACAATATATAGCCAACGAGTTTAGTTTAGTGGTGGTGGTTCCAGTTCATCAAAAACTGGTCAAGTCTCATCTCTCTCTTCACAATGTACATGTATAAGTAAAACAACCAATCTATTTGAATTCTAGATTCTAGATTCAAGATTCAAGATTCAAGAAAGAAAACATGTTTCACACATTTGTGTTTTGTGTTTGTATTTTTGTACCCACTTGTAACTTTTACACACAAAGTACAAGTTGATTTCTTACACAATGTACACTATAATAATATAATATAATGTGGAAGTATCTTTCTTGTATCCCTATTATGTCTTATTCTTTTTTATTTTTTACCCCATGTTTTTGAATGAATCTGATGATATGATTATGGACAGAGGAGAGAAATGAGCTGGTCAGAAGAGGAATAAAAGATAAAAAGAATTACATACTACACACTAAGCACTACACACACTAGACACTAGACACTACAAATATTACACATTACACACATGATACAAAACTTGATATTATTATACATTACATGTGTAGATAATAGCTATAATAGTAATTGTGAATTGTGAATGCGTCGGGAGTAGAATCCATAATCATTTTTGTTCTTCTTTCCTTCTTTAGCTCTCAGCTCTCACTGCCCATTCCCTCAGTCTCTATAGTTTCAAGATAAGGATGAGAAAGACAAGATAGACAATAGACAAGCCGCAGAACAACAACAAGAAGAAAAAGATGAAGAGAGAAAAAGGAAGCCTCCAAAAAGTAAGGGAAAAGCTAAATCTCAAGCCGATGCCGAAGCCGAAGCCAAAGCCAAAGCCAAGCTGCTGATAATCTCAAGAAGCACGTCCAACTCATTTGACTTTTTATCCGTATAATATGCTCGGCTTTATGGGTTATGGGTTTGCATCATTCTTCTTTACTTTTTTATGCTACACAAGATACAAGATACAAGTATATACTCAATGCGCAATGATCAATCCATCTACAGGATTCCCTGCATGTGTCCCGTGTTCATGTTCAATGGAGCAAGGATTCATATTTATATGTATTTCATTCCATTTCATTCTGTCCGATGTTCAATGTTCAACGTTCAATGTTCATGTTGCATGGCGGCGGCTCATCTCCGATGAACCGGCCAAACTTCAATAAAATAATAAAAGGAAAAAAAACAACTCACAGCTCACAGCTCAACACAAAAACACCCACAGTAACACACGCAATCTAAAACCACTTTAAATGCTTAAATGATACAGTGTGTAACCTTTTAACTGTATAAATACATAATACATAATAATATCATGTACTTGAATCTCCAATCTCCAATTTCCAGTCTTCAATCTTTAACTTACTCCTTTTCTCTTCTCCTTCTTCAAAGAGAGGAAAGAAAATCCAGGAAAGAGATTATGCATAATAAAGACATAATACATCAAACATAAAGTACATTTCATTCTCCCTCTTTTTCATCTAAAGATTAAACATGTTGGATTCTAGATGTTGGCTGATGAATGATAAATGTCCCATTTGTACGCTATTTTGTATTTCTGTATAAAAAGCTTGTTACTTGTTCCTTGTTAGTGATTACTTCACTTTTAGTTTTTATCCCATGGTTCATTTCATGCTAGTTAAATAGATGAGCAGATAGTAGCAAAAAGTGGAAACTGGATGAAGTACATAAGATTGAATCATCCAGCCAACAGTCAAGTCTCAAGTCTCAAGTCTCAAGATCACGTACTTGATGTACAATGGAATAATTTGGGCAATGGCCCACTCCTCATCAGTCATCATCATCATCTCTTTCCTCTTTCCCGTGTTCAGAAGACATGTGATAAAATCTATAATCCATAATCCGTAATCCGTATCTGAGACAAATCCTATTCATTCACAATTTACCATTTACCATGGACCACGGATGATTGAGCACAACAAACAAGAAGCAAAAAACCGAATGCACGTGGATTGTTGTTTTTAGGACAGAATGGAGAATGGAGAGTGCTCTTTTTGCTCAGGTCGAAATTTGGAAATTTTGATGAGCAGTGAAGAGTGCCAGTTTGAAAAAAAAATCACAAGTGTGTGGTTCTCAAATACCGTGAAAAAGGAGACGAGGAGAAGATGCGGTCTCGCATAATAAAAGCTTGTAATTCATTAACCTGTAATGAGCTATGACTTTGCCTTTGTATAATATCTATACAATCTACAACTATACTAGTAATCCTGCACGCACTTTTTACAATTTACGCACTATTTGTCTGTATTGTGTATTCTGCTTTATGTATGTGTGGTGGTGCGTGGATAATGTAGCACGTAGCACGTAGTACGAATATCAAAGATCTATAAGATATCTCCTGACAATTTAAAGAATCATCATAATCCATAATCCATTTACTATTTTCCATGTGCTTTTAAAGTCTACGAATTTGTTTATTACACTGTTTATGAGTGATGAACACGCAAACTTTTATGTGAGCAACTGTATAAAAACAACTACGTTTTTCAGAATGAAAAAAGATAAAATGCTGATTAAGCTTTTAAACTTACCAGATTCTGGAGTTGGTGGGAGTCGGTTTTCCTTGTTTCCTTGCGGACTTACAGATTCAGACAGACCGATTTGCATCAGACCACTAGTTGAGCCTAAAGTCATGAGATTTCCTCCACTTATCCCGGTTGCACTTATACTCGCGGAAGATGCTCCGATATTGGAGGGACAGAAGGGGAGGTAGGAGGGATATGTAGGTACACAATGGACGTAATCAGTTCCAGTTCCTCCAGTCATCACGCCACTTTCTCCGTTGTAAAACTACGAGCACGAGAACAAGAACGAGAACGAGAATCCAAATCAAAATCAAAATCCATAATGAAGAACTTGTGATAATAATAATAATAAAGTTTACCTGCAAATCTGGCACACGTTGAGTTTGACCTTCCCAAACGGGTGAAGGGGTGAGAGGGCAGGCCATGTTGCTCATGTTGTTCATGTTTTCCTCCTTAATAGTAACATGATCATCATGATCTTCGACTGTGGATGAGCCGAGGATTTTGTAGACACTCCTATGTCTCGCATGATATGGGAAAGGTGCTGAGATTGTTGCAACTTCCATTGCTGAACTACCAGCTCCAGCTCCACTACCATTAATATTGCCGTTGCCATTCCCATTCCGACCACCGATGGAAATACCACCATGATTATTGTGACTTATTCCTACTCCTAAACTTCCTTGACCTTGACCTTGACCCTGACCTTGACCTAAAGGATGAAATCGAGTGGCTGGACCATTCACGGAATTATTTTGAGAAGGTGAACTTTCACTGACTGCCACTTCATGATTCTTCTTTAGTCTTTTATTACTTCGGGAGGAATTATTAGTACTACTAGTATTATTATTATTATTACGACTATTACTATTAATACTATTATTATTGTGATGAGTCCTACTCGGATTATTTGGTGGACTCAAATTTGTGACGGATGTTGGAGAGGAGTTTAAACTACTACTATTAATACTATTACTACTACTGTTGTTGTTATTTCCAAGATGGTGTTGTGGGGTATTATTGTGGTGGTGGTGATTTTGCTGTTGATGATGGTTTTGGTTCTGTTGGTGATTGTGATTCTGGCTGTGATTATTATTATTATTATTATGATTATGGCTTTGAGATGAGGAGTTTGTTGTACTTCCAGAACCAGTTCCAGTTCCAGTTCCAGCACCAAGGACGAGAGACCAATTGTGAGGTGAGGAGGCGGAAGCGGAGACTGTTGAACTTTCTCCGATCCTTTGACTGGAATTGACATAACCATGATGAGGGTGATGAGGATGGTGAGTCCAGTAGGAATGCCCGTAACTTCCGCCCATGGGGAATTCAAATACAGAGGAAGCAGCCAGACTAAAGTCCAGCGGGGACTCCTTCCCATTCGTCATCTGCTCAAAGGTGTGATGATACGGATGCGGATGAGGGTGAGAGTGAGAGTGAGGAAGATTGTGAGGAAGAGGGTGGGAATGGGAATGAGGATGGCTGGCAGTGTAAGAAGCTCCATTGTGTGGAGAGTGTAAAGGTGGCATTGAGCCACTTCCAGCACCACCACCCCCAACACCAACACCAACACTTCCAGTCCCACTGGAACTTGCATAACCTCCAGAACTCTCTGGCGACATTTGATGATGGACGGCTGTGGTATGAGGGTGATGGGGATGGTGAGGAATGGAATGGATGGAGGAGTGGGTGAGATGATGAGGATGGGTTTGATGACTTCCATAGTTCATGAGTTGAGAAGTTGGGAAATAGGCAAGCCGGGCTGCGGCGGTTGCAGCCGCTGTGGGCGAATTTGCTCCCGTCACTGCTTCTGGATAGGCCAGGCCGTATTGGAGCTTCGTTTGCACCGTGTAGTAGTGGTAGAGCCAGGCATTGGCTCGCATCACCGCTGCCTCTCGTTCACTAGAATTTAAATAATATTCCATCATTTAAAATCAAACTTAAGCTTTTAATATGTACAATGTACAAAATACAAAATCCACTGGATACTAAATTAATTATTATTTTGAATCAAGCTTTATTTTAAATTAAAGCTTTAATTCAATAGTACATTTTTAGGCATCTTTTAACTTTTACAGTTTAGAGGATTAAAAATTGTTGAAAGCTAATTGAGTAAAGTCATTGGGAATACGTAATACTTTATTTATTTATTTATTTATACTCTGATATAATATGTGATTTTTTTATAGAAAAGGTTGCAGTGTTGTGGTTGAAACGTTTTGTATCTACTATCTACTATATAATATTATCCCTAATCCTTAGTATAATAATACTGGAAAGGAACAACAAGGATCACTCACTTGACAAAACATGAGCATTCACTAAATATTATAGAGAATGAAGAGCATCAAACCATCTTTTCAATTTTAAACTGTAAAATGTAAAATGTAGAATGTAAAAGAGAGAGATTTTGATATCAAATAGTTTTTTTTTGTTGACATTCAATAGATTCTAGTTAAGTTCCATAGGGGGTCGTCTTTCATTTCTTTTTCTCTCTCTCTCTCTCTTTTACTTTTCCACTTTTCACACACATACATAATACATAATACTTACAATATACTATATAAACTTGTGGATAAAGTATTTTGTATTTTGTATATTGTATATTGTAGGATGTAAAAGCATGAAGCTTCAAATTGAATCCAACAAAAATGTCGTCGTCCTCCTTCTCAATTTGATACTCCAGTACCTCTCAGTAGTATAAAGTTCTAAATACTAAATGGATATAGGTATACAATATAATATATCTTTGCTCTTCTATGCATTTGTATATTGTATATTGTACATTGTACATCGTTGTGTTTTTCAATGAGGGACATAAGGACTCTTTTTTTCCAAGCTAGGGATTTTCTGCCAAATGAATAAACGATGAAACGGCACAAAATCAAAAATCTCCTTTACTTTTCCACATCCATTCATTGAAATTTGGCCATCTCACCATTTCCAAAGCACATAACTAGTATCAAAATGTACCAAGTACCAAGTTGTGTTACCTATTTACGTTAGATACGTTTCAGTTTTACACTCCCTTCTCATTCTCATTCTCTCGTCCTCTTACTCTTACAAAATACAAACTACACACTGTCTACTGTATAAGCAGTAAGCAGTACTCATGTGTAGATATAAAAAGTCAGATCACACAAGAAGTAGTTTTCTCCCTGTTTCTCTTTCTGCTGTCTACTTCAACTTCTCTCTACTTTTCAAGCTCTAACAACAAACAACTGACAAACTGATGCTGATGTAAGTACACTGCTATTTACTATTACTATTTTCATTCTCAAAGTAGTATGTACAATATTTTCCAATCTCATTTTAACTTTTTAACTTTTTACCTTTTTATTCAGGAAAAATGTTCAAGTATCATTATTATTATCATTTTTCATTCACGTTACGTTAGCTAAATGAATTCAATTCACATTACATAAAAATATTTATGTTTTGACTATTTGTACTTTGTACACAAAGTAACACAAACTGCACTTGAAACCACTTGAAGAAATAGTTTATCAGCTTTCCATACGGTGTTTTGAGTTTCGAATTTTGAATTCTGAGCTTCAAGGACATTCAAGTTTTGTAATTTTATCATGTTATACACCATTTTATTCATAGTTCATAACTGATAATTCATAATGCAGCTTCTCAGGTTTCAAATTGTAATAACTGAAGCTGTTTTTGCTCTTCACATTCCTGTGATTTGTGATTGAATAAAAACTAGAAATATTATGAATTGAAAATAAATGACATTGATGCTTGATATATTTCTGTTTTGGAATTTCTGTTTGGAGTTTGGACGTTGTATGGATCAGGAATCAGGAATTTAAAAATAGTATGTAAACGCTCTCTATAAATAAGATGTTATGCTAATAAAATACCATTTTTGGACCGTCTTTACTCTTTGCTTTTGCTACTGTTTGGTGTTTAGTATTTAGTGAGTTGGAGGCTTTATACTTTATACTTTATACACATGATGAATAATGAATATAATTTCACACACATAACACAAAACACATAGTTTATTCATCCGCCTTCAAACGGAACGTAAATGAAAGTTGAATGAAACTTTTTTCCACACTTCCAGAGTCCAACAAACGCAAAAAAATTCATTCATTCATCAAAACTCCAAACTCCACAGTCCACAGTCTGAGCATTCAACCTCGAGCTTGTTTTATATATAATATAAAATAATAAGAGCTTTCTTGACTACTGTCTACAGCTTTGATTATGTAAATGCTACATATTTCTGTACACATATGTAGTTCAACCCTTTTTCTTCACTTTGGTGTGTACACTGTACACTGTACCCTATACACAGATTCCTTTTCAATGTATTTTTTCCTGCTTCTGGGCCTCATCCAAACAAGGAAAGGCAAAAATGCATTCTAGATTGTAATTGTACATTGCACGTATGGAAATATCTAGTATCTATAAATATCTAACATTGAAATGAATGTACAGAAATTCCAGAATGCTCAATAAGTGAATAAATGTGTTTTTTAACTTAAATTGTGATTGAAAAATACTTGATAATTACTAAAAGCTATGATAAATATAATATAATTCAACTATGAAGTCAAAGAAGAGAAAAATTTCATTTTCTACCCGAAACGCAAAAATCTCTTGCTCTTCGCTCTTCGTTGAGCAGAAGAAGAAGCTGAAAGAATTTACGAGAAGGAATTTTGAAATGAATCAAAATGTTTTTCTAGGAACTCCTTTTCTAGACTTCTCATTGGAAAGTAGAAAAGACAGAAACTAGAAAACAGTGAATGACTTGTTTAAAATCTTTTTGTGCATTTCCTCTAAACATTTACTATGTACATCATTTGTTTTACATTTACACTTGTTTTGCTTCATACAAACAGCAAACATTTTAGTCATCACTTAATAGTATAACTTACAACTTGGACGTGTTAAGAAAAACAACAACAGCAAAAGAAAAGTGCATGATAAAATTTCCAGGTTGCAGGTTAAAGTGTATCTCAGCTTACGACATTGTACATAACATAACACATCCTCGTTCCTTTTCTTATTGAGTAATTACGTAATACGTGTAAAAGGTGCACAATACACAAAACACAAAGCTGGAGTCAGCATTCACTCAAGACTCGAGACTCAAGCCAATAATAAAGCCGCAAATGAATTGTCGCAGCCACAAACCGAATCGAAAAATACAATAACAGTAACAATGAGAGAGGCTGTCGTTTCGATGCTGTAGGTAAACCAAGACAAATGTTACTATCTAGTGTAAATTATACAGGGAGTTTATATTATATGTGGAGAACTTTTGAAGAAAACTCGAGGAATCCTAAAAGTTGTTTAATGTAAATGCGCAATACGTAAATAGATGTGTGGAACTCTGTTTGATTCAATTTTAAAGGAGTTTAGTTTGTTTTAAGTCACAACACAGAATAAGATTCATGTTTTTGAAATAAAATTGATTCCTTATTTGTAGTATTTACCTTAGGACTTGATTTGTGGCAACAATGACGGATTGTTGTTGTTGTTGTGAATCGGATCCATCCTTTACCTAGAATTATACATTTCAATCATGAATTAGTTTAATATTTATTATTATTATTATTATTTTTAAATTGGTAGTTTATTTTATTCTAGATTCTAGAAACACCTCAATTTAAATTAATTCTAAAACAAATATAATATAGTGAAAAAGGTACGTTGTATTAGACTTGAGTACTTGTCTGAGAAGTAATATAAAGAAGAGTACTTACTTGAAGAACGCAATGAACCCAAATCCAGTCACCGGCTCTGGTCTGAAGTCGTAGGAGAAGAATACAGGACTTTTCTTGTTCGGATTGACTGACTGAAGACATCAACAAAATAGACGCGTCTCATTAGATCATTCTCATTAATCCATCGATCAATCAAAGAAACTTATTTATCTAGCAAGCTGTACACTGTACACTGTACAAGCATCAAGCAACGGAAGAGTTAAGAGTTAAGAGAAGCAACAGGTGAGTTGACAGCTCTGCTTTATAACAAACAAAAAACTATCCACCATCCGCCAGCCAACTCAGCACATATTATTATGAGTGCATTCTATATTGTATATTATTACAAACGTATAGTAAATCTACATATTTATTGTACATGTATTAGACTACACTACAGAGTTTTACACAAAGTGTATAATGTATGCAAGTATTTTAAATGTTAATACATGTTTTGTTTTGATTCTTTCTACCTTGAGCTATCTTCATAAATCTACATATTACATCATACATCTAATCTAAAGATACTTACAGGTCACAAAATAAAGAACATAGAATACAGAACACAGAACCCAGAGATGTATAATCTCTGACAAAAACAAAGTCATATCATAAATAAATATAGGAATGACAATGAAAAGGTCCAATTCAAAGCACAAAAAGAAGAAGAAGACAAGAATGATGCATAATAAACACAAGTAAAACAAAAGCACAATTCATTAATTCAGATATGTCTATTCATGACTTTTACCTTTTGTACTCTGTAGTCTGTAGTCTGAACCGATTGCATAAGCATACGTATATCTTATATCATAATATCATATCAAACCATACAAAAGTACTGATTCTTAATGTCAGCTCTCAAAACTCAAAAGGATATCCATATCAATATCGGTATTTGGTAAATGAAGATAAAATCTCTCTTTATCCCTCTCTCTTTTTTGACCATCTCCTCACTCTTATAATAAGATAAGTTTGTTCATTTTGTTATTGAGTCTGGCGCCCAAAATCCAACATGATTGTTCCTAGATCATAGATATTCTTATTTCCTATTCCAATAGATCAGTTTTGATCTTTTTTCAAATGAAAGGTGTACCGTGTACAATGTACATTTATAATATTGTATTATGTCCGTATAATTTGCATAGCATGTGAATCTGTATTATTTTTTTCTTCATTTATTGTCAACTGTCATTATCAATTGTCAATCGTCAATGTATTTAAAAATTAAAAATGTACCGTCCACCATTTTCTCACTTTGTATTGGCAGTTGACAGAACGAATTTGATGGCTGATCGCTGTATGTTTTGTATTGTATCCATTTGATATTTGATGGATTTACATTATACTGTTCAAGTCAATATACGTAGAAAAATACATGTACAATGTACAATGTACATTTTATAGCTAACGATTAATTCCAGTTCCGGGAACATTATTTTTCTCATGAATTGATACATGATTGACTTATTTGCTGAAAAATACTGTACATTGAACTGTATTAAACTCTAAATGATGTACAATTGACATTAAAGAAATGATCTAGAATCTAGAGTGTAGAATGTAGAATGGCGACGGTATGTATTAGGAAACTTCTTCACTCTTCTTTCTTCGTCTTCCCTCTTCCCAATCACAATCAAATGTATCCACAAGAAAAACATCCTGATTTGATTTCATTTGATTTGATTGTATAAAATGGTTCAGAGAAATGGAGCGAGAGGAAGAGAAGAGTGATGTGTATCATAATGTATCATGTATCACAATCAAAATATATACATTATACTATACACATTACACGTTTGTAAATAATTCTATCATTTATCTATATAGATATTAAACTTGAGATACTACAGATATTACAGATGAAGATGAACTTGTTTAAACGGTTCTCATTTTGATTGGTTTGGACTTTGGAACTTTGGAACTTTGAATTGGAGAAGTATTGATTATTGATACTTGATATTTGATATTGGTTGATGGTATCAAGTATGGATAATGAATACAATGTTAAAATATATATTATATTACAAGTATATCCAATATCCATACTTTATACACTTCCTATTGCGTACAATAATACAAATAAAAAAATAGTATTAGAGAGAGAATTTTATAACAATATTTGCCGCATTTGATTCATACAAAATACAAAATACACAGGTATCTATGATTTTTATTTTTTATATTTCTATGAAGAATATAGTACATACTGAAGAATTCACACATAAACTTGGATGTCTCTGTGTTATATTATGTATTGTGTAGATACTAGATACTTATTCGTATTCGTTTGCGTATTTCTACTTGTACTTGAAGTTGGATTTGGATTTGGACTTGGAGTCGTGACCAGAGAGTCTGGCATAATTCTCAATTCCAATCAATAGAGTTGTTCCCAGGAACTTCCTAAAAGGATAAGATGAAAGTTATTCTCTCCGCTTGTCTCCATTCTCCATTCTCCATCCAATCCAATCCAATCCACAGATACCTACGTATTACACACATTTACATGGAATAAAAAATTCCGACTTCTTAAATAACACTAAATGTCTCAAGTAAATCTTTCGCCTGTATACTCACGGTGAGCATTTGAGTATTTGAACATTTGAACTGCTACTCCTTACTCCATTCTACAAGTAGCACTCTCTTCATAACCCTACACCTTACTACATTACATGCTTATAAAATTGATAGAAATGTATTCATATTCATCTCCATCTTCATCTTCCATCTTCATTCAAATGGTTGGTATGCATGTCAAGTTAATATAAAATATAAAATATCCAAATAATGAAGATGTACAGAAAGATGAAGAGGGAAGAGTGAAGAGGGTGTTTACATATTATTATGTTCAAAATTCAAAGTCTACTATCTACATCCATACATCCATACATCTATACTTTGAGCTTTTCAAAGTAAAATGTAAAATGGCACCTTTGAACATTTGAACAACTACTTAATAGCCAAGGGGTTACATTACTACAATTTTTGATTCAGATTTCATCCTGATAAACTCATATAATATAGATATGTATTTAGTGTATATAATAGATACACAAAGTATACACGTGTGTAAAATGAGTATGTTTTGCCAATTTTAATAAAGTGTCTATATGCTAAAGACTGGTAAATATAGTTTGTTCCTGCTGTCTATTAAATGTGAGATATGTTCGCGGCAACCGAGTGAGTTGGATTTTCTTCAGTTGCAAACCCTTAGATGTTTCCGCAATATCATAACATGAACAATGTACAACTTTGTATGTTCTTATAGTATGTTATTCCTAAGTATACGTTCGATAGTAGATGTATTGGATATTGGAATAAGCCGCTTGGTCAAAGAGAAGTAAAGAGTCTCCTTCCCTTTGATTCTAATACATATTAGATATTACATACAGTTGTAGATGTACAATGTGTCGTACATATTTAGTACACCATGGTGAAGTCGTGAGATGAGAAGGTATGAACAAAACAGAAGGAACGCCCTAGTGTGATATACTCGAGACTCGAGTCTCAATACTCAATACTCAAGACACAGGTCATGCACTCATTAAGCTCATCACTTTGAAACATACGGCTATTTAATATCCTATTTTTCTTATTCATCTTCATCTACAAGTGCACATCGGTATACAATAAATACAGAGTACAGAGGTATTGAAAATTGAGCAAATATTAGGCATTATTGTATAATTATACTTGGCAGTCTTCATTTATTCAAATGTGGACACAAAGTATATTAAATAATTAAAGACGTACATCAGTTTTCACAAGTACTTGTGTGTAGTGAAAACTTGAAAAAGATACATAATTTAATATAATCCAGGGAGATTCTACTACACCTATTTAAGATTAAACGCTTTTGATACTTAATAATAACTTATTCATATCACATATATAAAATCATAACCATCTATTCGAAACTCAAAACTCAAAAATTTTCATGTACTTTTAAGAGAAGAAACCAACTTGAAATGCTTGAAATGAGCAAACCAAACAAATCTCAGTCTCAACAAGATTCAATTGTACAGAATGTGCGTAGAACATGAGTTTTTGAAGACAATTCAAAGTCGAATTCAAGTGGGAGTTTGATTTATCATGACGTACATGTAGCTGTATTTAAAATACAGCATTTTATTCATTCAGAATGTACAGTTTTCTACTTAATACTCTATGCTTAAGACTTAAGATGCTATACATGATAAATGATAAACTTGTCTGATAATTTCTATTTTTGTACAAAACTGTGATATTGTGTTGGCATTATTAAAGCTTAAAGCATTAGCAAAACAAATAGTAATAATAACGATTAATCTACATTATATTTTGGTTCTTGGTGCAGTAATAGTTTTACAAAAGCAGGAAATGGAAAAATGACATAAACTCCTTACTTAATCTGTGTTTGTTCTGGGCTTCTCTCATATAGTTCCAATGAATGAGTTGATACCAAGATATTCCTGTGAGTTCCGATCGCTTGTATCCCAAATAGTGTTCTCCACTGTAAACAAAGAAAAAAAGAAACAATGTACATGTTATAAAAAATACATGTAAAATATAAGTATAAATACATTTCATAATGAAGGATTTTCATTTTTCATCCCATTTTATTTACTGCTGCTTTTGACTTTGTACGAAAGATTAATTTCTAATCTCACCTCTTTGAAAATATAGTCTATAGTTATTCCCACGCTTACAACTTATAACTTATCATTATCAACTTTCCAACCGTACAATTATCCGTTTAAAATCAGTCCTAGACAAACAATAGTTTAGGCAGCTCCGCCTCTTTCTTCCTCAACCCTCTTCTCTCAACTCGCAACTCGCAACTAAATAGTAAACAGTAAACGTACTTATTAAACGCAGTACGCTATTTTCTTTACTCATTCACAAGGCAACTCTATGTATTATTATTTATAAATAGCTTCATACTTTTTCCAACTCTTTTTATTTATTTTTGTTTGACCATTGGTCAGCGGACGTTTAATTTTTAATTTTTAACTGTGGATGAATTTAAAAAAATCCGCAAAATATTGAAAATTGAAAACCATACTGAACAAAAAACATCATATCTCACTTCAGTTTCCCTTATGATCCTTTCATCTACAATATATTTTAATGAAACTGAGGAAAATTCGTAATTGTAAGCAGAAAAAGAAACAACTGTAGTAAAAAAAATATATTACGGTCCTGTTCCTGATGGTGAATTATTATGTATAAGTAAGCCAAAGTTAGAAAACTCGAAGAATTTTGAAACTTTGAGGCCAGATATTCCATTAAACGGGACCCTCCTCCAAAGAGGATTTTGGAGGAGGAAGACCAAGACAACAAACAAATTCCGCCCAGAAACTCATTGGACCAAAGTAAATTATCTCAAAAAGAAAACAGATTATTTACCCCTTAAACTCTCTTCTCTTTACAGTAAGAAAAAATTCTCTCAATTCTCAAAGTTTTTGTGTGTAATATCTTTACATTTGAACTCTGTTCTTTCCTTCTTCATTCCACTCATTTCCATATCTTTAGTTTTATTTTGTTTTGAGTTTTTGGTTGTAGATGTGGATACAAATTTGATTGTAAATGTATGTTGTACATCTATACATTTGTGTTTTTGTTTTACCTGTATGTATTTTATACGTATGTTTCTTTTCTTTTCTCAACTTGCATCAATTTTCTCAGTTGTACATTGTAGATATTTTATGTATATTTGGCTATTTATTGGACCAACCCCCTTTTCTCAAGTTTGCCGTTATGCCTTACTTTTCTTTCCTCCTTTTTTACAACTGTACCTACACTCTATATTCCATACTCTGTAGATATTAGATATGTGTCGATAGTATATTTGTGCATGTAGAATGTAGATGAAAAGAAACTAAATCAACTTTTGTAAATAATAAATACCCAGAACCCGAATAATCATCAAAATCCCAGTGCATTCTAAATTTAAACAGTACTCTGTTCAAAAATACAAAATACTCGTGCTGGAACAATGAAGCACAATTGAGGATTAGATTTAATACAATAGAAACAATATAAAATGAATACCAATTGCCATTCGGCTTTTTCCTTTCTGTATCACTGAAGACTCTAGACTCAAGTCTAAAGACTCGAGATGAACTGGAAACAAATACAAATTTAGAGACAAAAGGTATTCAACTCCAGGTAAATAAATATACAGCCACAAAGTACATTATACTGCATTGTAGTGACATAAAGAAGTTCCAATAAAAAAACTGGTGTAAAGAGTTCCGATCCGATACGAAACTTGTACAATGTAAAATGTACAGTGTACAATAAATAAATGACTTGTGGCTCAAGTCTCCGTTTTTTATTCGAAATAGAAATCAAAAACAAAATAGAAAATATCTCCTTTGCTCTTTTCTCCTTTCTCAATCCCTGCCTAAGAATAAAAGAATGACCAAAACAAGAAAAGAGAAAAAAGCGTTTCATAATTATGTAACACAGATCTTTGAATAGAGCTGTGAACATATCGAAAACTGTGTTTTAAATTCAAAAGTCTAGTCAACTGGACAAACTAGAACACAGAAGATAGAAAATGTTACATAAACTAGAGAGAGAGAAAGACAGCGAGGAGGCAAAAGCGAGTAAAAATAAATATGTATACAAACATCCATAATATATTATACATCCATCTACAACCTAGTTGAAGCTTGGCATCGCTCGTTTTTATCAAAGTAAGTGATCGGTTGGAGGGAGTAGGAAAAAAAATCCCTGTTTGATAATTAATGTTTTTCTTCATGTTCAAATTAGTTTTTTTCTTTCTTTTACATTGTACACTTTAAGCTTTACACTGAACATTGTACATTCTACATCTAAACTTCTCTCTTCCCTTACACCCATTTGTTCACTTGGACTTTGTCTTATTCTGATTCTTCTTTTCCCTGTTCTTTCATCTACATCTACATCTACTTATATCTTATGTTGTGTACAAATCTGTACTTGAAAATCCAATCCAATTCAATCCAGTCTGATTCTAGATTCAGTGTTGCTGTATTTTGTACTGTAGGTTTCAATATGTATTTGCCTTTTGTCTTGATTTCTTAAATCTCAGCTCTACCATCTATTAATATCTAACCATTGGTTAAAAAAGATACAAGAATAAAATTTCAGAGAGCTCTGCTCATGTTTTATCTTATGAAAGGAACAAAGTTTATTATGATCCAGTGCTACTTTTCTAAATGACTGTATTAAGTATTAATACATGCTTTGTATGACGAGTAAGAAAAGAACTTGGATGTAATAGTATCAAATAGCAAGATTAGAGAAGTAAGTTCTTCTTTAATCCTTGCCTGTATACAGATAATAATAAGAGCATAATATCTTTGTTCATCCTGACAGCTGAGTGTCATAGCAAAAGTTTAACCCTGACTTTTTATCTCGAAAGAATAAAAGTGCAGAATACAGACTACAGACACTTGAAAACTGCTACTACTACTAAAACTGCGGCTGAGGCTACCTCACTATTTAATTTTTTACATGCATGTTCTACCTTTGTACATTGTACATGTATGAAAGCAAAAACATACAAGGCAATCAAAAAGTAATCCAGAATCCAGTCATACAAAAAAATGAGAGTGAAGAGAACCTGTGAACTTGATCTGTTTCTCCGTCTCCGTCGCGTCACTCAATTCTCAATTACTTGCAACTCGCATCAACAAAAGTAAAAAACAAGAGTAAGCGTCAGAGTTCCTCCTCTTGTTTTACAAATACAAATACAAATACAAATACTGATACTGACGCTGATACTGGTATTAGCTACCATTTGAAGATATTTGTAGATAAATCAGGTCTTTAAACTCATCAAACTTCATCAAACTCAAATTATGAGATGACGAGAGTAAATTCGAGGAAAAAATCACACATGTACTCTTCTTTCTTCTTTATACAATGTTATATCTTTAATTGCTACATGATTGAGATCAGAGATCACAGATCAGTAACAGACTGCGGCTAATTAAGGAATACAAATTAATCAACAATGCTACACATTTTATTAGAAAAATGACAGGACAAATGGTGTTCTTACCAGGAATCAATGAAAATGTACTTCATGTCCAGGGAATGAATGCTTGTGTATACATTTGTAGCTCCTTGAACGACACATTCACGGGTTTCCGGCATTGCAACGGGAGTGCATGTTGCTACGAATACCGGCTCATTCCTTTAAAAAAAGTATTTAAGAAGAAATATTAAGTCACTGTATTTAAAAATTCAAAGATCCGAGCTGTACATACATTGTTTGAAGAATGTATAAAAACTAAAAAAATAAAGCTTTACCTGGAACATAACGGCAAATAGGAAAGAAAATGACCCTGTAGTAGCACCACCTGGATAAAAAAAAGGAAAAGTAAACAAAGAAATCAGCATATTAACTAAGATTGTATGGAAAAATCAAATGAAGAAAAAAAAACAAGATGAAGATGAAACTGAAGTTGTGGAATTGACATATGAAATGAAATGATCAACCTACGGGCTTTTTCTAACCATATCTAAGAAATGCATAGCAAATGAATATTACTTTCAGCTTTTCTCAAGCTGAGCATTCGTAATCGTACATTTATTATTTATTAGGCCAATATTTGTTACTGATTGTTTGAGGATGATATCTATATTACTTGTACAATGTACATGTATTTTGTTATCAAGTGGTTACAATTTGTATGTAATAAGAAATAAGAACTGGCCAAAAACTGTATGTACATGTATTTTGTGTTAAACAACTCCAGGTTCCTTGTACAGTGCACAGTACACAGTGTATTAACTTTATACTTCATATGTACAAGATACAAGCTAATCCTAATAAATTTAGTTCCGAATTTTCTCTCTTTGCTTCTTCTTCCCTGCCTGGAAGTCAATAGTTAATAGAAAATCAAAAATCCATGATTAATGATAAATAGAAACAAGTAAATAAACAACAAATTACTATTAAATCTCATACGTAATAATATTGCATTTCCCAGGGGTTGGAAGCCCTAAAACTGACAAGGAGCAAAAGTATTAGCAGAGAAAAGACTGGTAGAACCAAATAAAAAACAAAATGCTCCTCGGTCGGTAGTTGGTAGTCCAAGTCGTAGTCAGTATTTGATATTCGTATGCAATATACAAGTACTATGTATTACGTATTATTGTGTATCTACAGTTTGTAATTTGTGATTTGCACCATCGTCAAAATTTAATCATATTCGTAAATGTCATAAACAGAGATTTTACGATGACCACTCTGGATTCTGGATTCTGAATCCTTTCTGAACTACCATCGACCATGTAGACATTACACACAAACACACAGTGGCGAGTCTGACGACTTACTACTTCTTCTTTTACTAGCAAACAAATCCTCCGAATAAAAAATACATGCGATGAACGATGATGAAGAAAATCATCAACAAGACTCGTTTTGCACAAATAAGTCTCATTAAATCTCAACAAGGACCCCCTTAGGTCTCCGCTCAACTCAACTCATCTCTTCTAAACTCAACTATTAATTATAATACACAAATTGGATCTTTGCCCATGTAACTACAAAAATCCTTCTTCTTTTGGTTCTTGATTCCTGGTTCTTGGGCCAATATAACATAAAACATAATATCAAAGATAAACGGGAATATTGAGAAAATTGCAGCAGTAAAAAAATATGCCATGTCCTGCATTTTTTAAAGTGCACACACAAGACATATGAGACAAGTCAAGTTTTAAAATGTTTAGATTTTTTCTACAGCTGTAATTACAATTTTAAATAGTTAATTTCTGAAATTTCTGGAAGACTGATTCAACTCCAAAATACTAGTTAAACAGTAAAATGAAATAGCTGCCTTTTATTTATTTTCAATTTTACATCAATGGTTTTACATTTTATGCTATTTTTTATATTCATCCAAATTTTTTGCTTGAAAATAATATGTAATATACAACATACACAATACACAAAAGATGCTAAAAGCTCAAAAGATAAAAGTCTTCGCTCCCTTTTCAAATGAAGATTTAAAGATTTAAATAGACGCTCACTGTTCATTGTCCTGACTTTTTTCATGCACATTTGTACAATGTATACGCTAAACAAAAGAACCTAGAATCTACAACCTTTTTTTCAACAACTTATTTGTATGTTTTATGTTTCATTTGTCCAGCCCTTTGAACTTTTTATTTTTATTTTTTGCTTTTTATTTGCATACTGCATACACGGGAGAAAGATGATAATAGCTTAATTGAAATGATAATGATGCTAATGCTAATTCTAATGCACTTTTGCAAATAATACTACAGTCTTCTTGTACTTGTTTAGTATTTAGTGTGTAAAGTACAGAATCTCACAGTTTTAATACCACAGGCGTACTAATAATAATAATGATAATAATGATAAATTGCTGTTCTATTTTATTTACAAGATTCAATTATACCTTCTTTACAAATCTGTACAATGGAATGGGCGTTTTGTACATTGTACTTGTATTTGTTTTATCTGTCTTTTTGTGTTCCTCTCCAGTGTTAACAATGTTTAAGAGTTTTGAGACTTCATCAGCCTTAAAGTCTCTACATTTAACATTAAACATTCTACGTTCAAGAGTCTAGAAAAACTAAATGTACAATGTACATATAGACAAAAGAAATGAGGATTGGTCTAACTTGTAAGAGTTCATTTTCAAAAGAGTCCGTGTACACAATGTACATTTTAAAACTACAAACTACAAACTAGACAAATCAAAGCAAATCAAAAGACTTTTTGGTTATGTAGTACAACATTTATACATTTATATTGTACACAGCCCAGTAATTACGAAAAGTAGATATAAAGCATCTATCTATCTATCTACGAGTACAAAATGATGAGATTCTATCCCCTTTTCAATTTTCTGATTCACGATAAGTCCATTTTTGTTGAGAGTCAACAGTCAACGGAAATTGAAGATAATTAGTGAATTTTGCTCGCTTTTTCCTCTTGTTTCTTTTTTTCTTTTTTGGGTATGTACAAAATATAAAATAATAGTGTAATTATGTGTTTTTATGTGCTCTTGTTTTTCTTTGGTTTTGAATCAAAACTTTTGATGATACATTTGTTTATCGTTAGTGTTTAGCGTGTAGTGTAGTGGTTTGATTTTGATTTAGGCTCAGATTTCAGACCTCAAACTTTCACCTTTCAAACTTTCAAACTAAAATAGCCAAGCGTTTACCACAACAAAGCATTGCAATTTTCAATTCTCAACTTTCAATAAGAAGATGAAGAACGCTGAGCGCTCAAATGTATTGGTAAAATAGATATCAGTGTCAGTATCATTATTTGTAATTTGGACATAATGGAGCATTTTAGCGTAAAAAATTGTTGAACAAATCAAAATCATCGAGCTCTGATTTCTGGTTTCTGCTTTGTTACAGATGTTTCAATACCTTTTTTTGACAATACAATGTTCAATGTACAATGTGCAGTGCGCACCAAAATAATTTTCTGGGTAGGCGAAAATAATCGGCAAACAGATATTGAGCCCAATTTAGTCTAGTGTTTACTCTTTACTCTTTGCTGTGAATATTGAAAAATGATAGTCAATAGTAAATACTAAATACAAAATACAAATAGGGCTATCTATATTTACTATTTACGCTTGCTTTTTAAATGAGAATGAGAACTCTTAATTGTTTTTAGCCAACGCCTTTCCCCTTTTTGCCGCTCTCAGGCGAAATTAAAAAAAAATCATATTTCATATTTTTCATATGCTTTGTAAAAACAGTGTTGAGTGTTTTACAATGCCCACTATTTATTAAAAAGAATGGAGTGTAATAATAATAATTATCCATGTGTAATAATCTGTAAATGGAGAGAATGTGAAATATCTGTAATCTGTGTGTGTGTGTATAGATGAAAGCCTGTAATTAGATTAAAAGGTTGATCTAAATAAAGAATGGTTGAATTTTCAATCTACATAATATGTGTATTTAATTCACAAATGTAATTACATAGCATTAAGACATAAATCAATTCTATTTCGCATATGCGTGACGAAATGTATAAAATACGTTAAATTTTTGCAATAGAAAATACAGATATAAGATATAAATGGTCAATAGGTTTATTATACCACGATTTTTGAAGTTTGCTTGCCCTTTGGCGTTTCTACAATGAATTATGGCAATGAATAGCTTTTTTTTGCATAATTTAGTTTGATAAAATGAGAAAATTTACCTTTTGATCACCAAATCTCATTTGTCTCCTTGCATTTCTAGAGACATTCATTCGGCAGAGGAAGAGGCGACTTTCTTCACCGGGTGGATTTTGAGTGGAACTGCTCCTCAATAATTCAGCTTGGACCGTCCCATGATCCGCCTTGTCAATAATGTCGTAGACAGAGTCTCCATGAATCAGTAGATCCTCCTGTAAAATCACAAATAAATAATATTATAGTATATTATACATTGGCATTGGAATTATTCATATTCATAGGGATCAAAAAATATCATACATCATTACATGATTCAAAATCACTCTGATTTCCATTCATCTAGATTCTAGATTCTAGACTCTAGATCTCTGGAGAAAATATGTACACCAAATACCAAATACAATGCACAATGCAGAATGTATAGCATAATAAATATGAGATTTGATTCACACTGCAGGTGCTAAATCCTGAACAAGTCATCTCATCTCATTCAACATTCAACTCATACTGAATACTGAATCTCTCAGCCACCAAAAACCAAAAACCAAAACCACACGCATGCTACGTGCTACGTGCTCAAGCACATGTAAACGTGTTCAATGTTCAATGTTCAATGTACATTGTACATTGGACAAATAAAAAAAACAAACAAGAACACCCCTTAGACTGTGGTGACTTGCAATCATATAATATACAGATAATATCCGATAGTAATAATAATAATAATGATGATGATTATGGTAATAAGAAAAATAATACTCGAGAGAAAAAAAATTCTTTAAATCCCTCCAGCTTTTGCATCTCTTATTTAACTCATCATCCAGCATACGGTCCAGTTTTTTATTCATCTCAATAAGAAATATGGGAGTTCAAAATCAAAATCAGAATCAATGGGCAAATACCAAATACTAAATACCAAACATACATCTGTAAATAAAACGACTTTCAAAACGCTTCTAACTTCAAAGTCAAAAGTATAAACAATAAACAGTTATTGATCTTTATTTAGAGCATTTTAAATTCTTGTGCAAATATGTATAGTGTATAATGTATAAAACATGTATTTTGATTTTTCATGTTTGCTTTTTGATGCATCTCATAACTCATTACAAAAACATAAATATAATATAATGTTTCAAACATCGATTGTTTATTTATTATGGTGTTTACTTGTTGGCAAATTCAAAGCCAAAGTCAAGAAAAGGAACGAAATCAAATGAGATGAGAAAAGTACACAAGTCAGTGCACAGTGCACAAAGTACAGAGACACAGAAATAGATACAGATGAAAGTATCATTTCAACCAGACCAACAACCAATTCACAACACAAATACACTACTATGAGAGAATGTACAATGTACAAGGTTACAATAACATAACTGATGGTTGATCTCTGCAGGGAGAATAGAGGGGATAAAAGGAAGAATGAGAGTTGAGAATAGAAAGATGACGCCGAGTCAACTTAGGTGGTCATCAATTTCCTCAATATCCTCGTCTGTCTCCCGTAACACATCACATCATTTATATCCAATATCAATATTATCTACTATCAGTTTTATTCCATTTCACATTTCACATATCATCTCTCCTCTCTCTTTCTCTGTTCTGTCCCTTGTCTTGTTTCTTGTTTGTTTGTTTCTAAATGCTCAAAGCTCAAAGCTCAAATACTTCCATAAATAAAATACTAGTACAGATTCAAATCCATATTTGTAGATTGTAGATACTATAGATGAATATTTCTGTAACACATCTTTAACATTTTAAACCATTTCCGAATATAGACAAAAAAACCAAAACCAAAGTCACAGTCAATGTCAATGGGAGCTTTAAACATATTTAGATACTTATATCTAAAACACATTTTTCAAAAAGTAATACTTAAAATTTGAAACTTGGGTGAAAGACACAGATACAAATACAAATGCAGATACAGGTAAAGTGTATAATATAAAATATAATATAATAATATATTATACATGTGTCATATAAAGGCGGTGTGAAAAACAGTCAAAAGCAAAGAGCAAAGACAAAAGGTAAGGAACCCATCTCTTTTCTCTGTCCTGTTGTCTCCTATTCAAAAGCCACAATGACATTTTTCAATTTTTCATTTTCTTGATTCTTTTTTTAGAGCAGAGATTCATGTTTGTATGTACATTTGTTTTACTTGTACCTTTTATCAGTTTTTATGATGTTCATTTCTGACAAAGACAATAGATAGTCTTCGTACTCGTACTTGTATTTATTATCTTTTCCTCTGTGACACATTTAGCTGTCCCACACAGTCTAACAGTCTCATTTATCCACATACACAATATGATATAGACCTTGTTCATTTGATCAGAAATCGGGTTGCTTTATTTGACTTTTGACTGTTAAAAATAAAATAAATTTTTTAAAGAAATACTGCAAGAAACAAAAAGGTTTTATAGACTGTGTACTTTTATTTTCTGGGGTCCTCAAAAAAGGCAATATGCAAAAGTATCAATTGTCAATTGATAATCAATACTAATCATCAAAAATGTTAAGCTAAAAAAGGCTCCTGCAATTTTGTATCTCGTATATTGTATTTTACTTGACATTGGTATTGGAAATTGTGAATTGTGAAAGAAAGTAAAAAAAAATAAATAAAAAATAAATGTACAATAATCCTTTAAGTTGTGTTTTGTACTTTGATGGATGTACAGGTCAATGAGAAGTTGATTGACACGAGTGATACAGCATACAGTATGATATAGTAAATAGTAAATAATAAATACCCAGTGCAAAAACTCGAGTCAAATCCCTCTACGCTCTATAGTTCTTTTATTTCTTTCACCATTGTGTATCAAGTATATATATATAGTCCAAAGTATAGAGTGTAGAATATAGAGTCTGAGCGTTTGTCCAAAGTTTGTCTAGTATTATGGTGATAGTGAGACTACAGTACCCCACCTACTCTGGCACAGCGTGAAACTGTCATAGTAAAAAATAGGAGCTTTTCCAAACTATTTTTCATCTTTAAAATCCTTTCTTAAACAATTAATCTACTGGGTTGCTTTTTTTCATATACTCTACACTCTACATCTAAACTATTCTACTCTATTCTATTCTATTGTTAATGCATCCAGTCCAGAGTACAGAGTACAGAGTTAAGTAGAAATAAATACACATTACACATTTGATAATACTAAGCCTTAAGACTCAAGAAATTATTGGCTATTCAGTACTCTACAGTCCACACATTTATCTATTATGTAACGAGTAATGTCAAATGTCCCATGTCCAATGTACAGTACACAAATACTGAAACTGAATATACAACGAACAACAAGATTGTACAGTGACATTTATTTTATTTCATTTCATTTTCATTCTAATGTCATCGTTGACATTAGTTTATCTATATTATGCACTATGCATTTGTGTATCAGGTCATGACGGATTTGTCTCATTCTCATCCTTCTTCTTTTATACGTTACCCATTTAATCAAGTCTTATTCGAGTACTCCATTTAAAATTTATATGCGTTCAGGCTAAACCGCAAAATCCCAAGGTATTTAAAATTGTTCTTGTCATTTAAAAAATAAACACTGTTTTAAATTTTCAAGCATTTTTTTTGTCTCTTCGTTTATGATTCTGATATATGTTTATACTTTGTACAGAGAATCAATTCATTAATTGCTAATTGTTTAATTGGGGAGTGATGAGAATATTATTTCAAAAATTGAAACTGAATTCATTGAGAAAGAATTGTGAATAGGGGAAAATGTGAGAGTGTGAAAAGGATAAATGGTAAATAAAACACTTTAAAGAACCATATCACGTTTTTTTTGTTTGTTAAGTTGTGTTATAGTTTGCCTGAGGATTCTGAAACTGGCTTTCCACTTTCCATAACAGATTCTGTATTCGGTGGACTTAATTGGAGAAGCTCCAACCTATAACCTAACAACAAAATCTGCAGTGTAATTTGTTCAAAAGGTGTAAAGCAGAAGTAAAATACATATGTATGTGTTACATGTATAATTTAATCTACAGTATTTAGCAGTAATCATGTAACATGTAACAGTATTTTCCATGTATTCTTCCAGACTTTAGACTTTAGACAAATTCATAAAGTGTTGATGACAAAAACACAAACAGGAACAGGTCGTTTGGTCAAATAAGGTAAGAGAGCGACAGGTTGAGGCAGAGGCTGAGGTAGATGAGGTTAGATTTATTATATTGCATTCTCTAAGTATGAGGTACGAAGTATGAAGCATGAATGCTCCTCCTGTCTATGTGTAGGTTTATATTATCTTCATGTAGATACATATGTTTTTCACACTCCCTTCCCTTCTTCTTCACTTGGATCTTGGATCAGTTGGATTTGCCTCGGGTAACTTTTGGTTGAAAATCCGTTCCAGACTCCTTTCCTTATACAGAGTCAAAACTCAAAGCTCAAAGCTGAGGTTATCTTTCTTGTCCCTTCCACGTGAACTCGTTCTAGTTCCTTCGTCGGATGTTGAAAAGGAATACAAAGTGTTTACTTTACTTATACTAATACGAGATGCATTACCACTTCATTAAAATACTCTTAACCTGTCTTTAACACTTTAAAATGTTTCAACGTTCAAATGATGGTAAGCCTAAGGACTAAAAAAAAGATAAAAGGACTCTCCTCTGTACAAACTACAAACGTTTTCCGTGTCCAGCATTCAGAATTCAGAATCTTTTACTCTCCAATCTTTTACTTTTACTACAGTTGATCCCAGTTCCAGTTTCCATTGCACAGTAGATTGTAGATAGTAGTGTAGTGTATTGTAATAACACAGGTTTATCTATCTAAAGTGACAGCCGTAAAATTGTATAAAGAGTTGATACTTTGCATTATGTATTTCGTATGTATTTATCTTTATTACATTTGTCTTTTTGGTCTTTGATGTTGGAGCAAAGTTCGCGTGCCAAGACTCAAGTTGTAAAACATGTTAATTATCTTGTACATTCTACATTCAACACGCAGATCCTTGTCCGACAAAAGAAACATTGAACATTGAGAATTGAGCACCGCCCAAATGTAAATGTCACTTTAAATAATTTCAAGTCGAGTTAATCGTAGACTGAATACGAACAAACACAAATAAATAAATAGCTATTTATGAGTTATGTGTAAAGCCTAAAGTCTCAAGTCTGCCAAACATGTGTAATGTGTAATGTGTATCTTGGGAACATTTACTTAGAAACAGAAGAACGCAGGAGGTGGTACTTGGTACTTTTGGTACTCTGCTCTAAAATAAACATATATATAAGCGTACATAATACATGAAGTACTGACGCACCGTTTAAAAGATTTTTAAATAGCCACATAATATATTATTATTATTATTGGATCGGGTCATCCTCTATTTAACATTTAAATTTTTGCCAAATCAATTCCCTCCTGTGATTACTGTTACCGTAGCATAAGCATTAGGCATTAGGCATTAGGCATGACAAGGTACGTAATAATAATACATGTCCGTTTGAATGATGATACAGATGAGACTTTCTTTGTCTTTAGTAGAATGCCGGCACATTTAAATCTTTTTATGTATTGATTATCCACTATACAACTACAACCTACAAAGTTATGAAAAGAAAAGTAATCTCAATATTATATTGTGAATCAGATCATTTCACAACAAAACGTATGTATGTCTGGGATCTGGGAGAACGAGTAACTTGCTTTTGAGTTATGCTGTTCTTGTATAATGTTCAATGTTCAGGACGGTGCTGATGCTGATGCTGTATGTAAAACTTTCCCAGCGATTAAATTCAAAATTCAAAGTGGAGCCTAGAAAATCTATTCGTGGTACAAGGTACAAGTTAGATGTGTATTATATATTATATTCGTGTGTCTGTGCTTATTATCTATTATACATAGTAATAAAAGCTCTCTCTCTACCATAATTATTCTTCTTTCTTGTTACATAACATCTCTATGTACACCGTACAATGTACAATGTATGAGATTATATAAGTCGAACATCTAAGAAACCACCCATATAGACCTCGTTTCATCTCATTTCATTTCAAACCCAGAACCCAGACATCATTATAAAGTTATAATAATTACTCACAATTCACAATACAACCTCTAACTATCTAAAGCAGTACCTTTTTTTCTTTCATATAGTTTAGAATATAGAATATGCACCTTTGTGTTTTGTGTTTCAGGCTCACATTTTCGTTGATAGTTGATAGAACATAGAAACTATGCTTGAACTAAAAGTGCACGCAGTTTGTGTCAAAGTCTTTAATAATAATGATGATGGCTGATCGACAAAAATAGTCGAGTTTTTTTTTGTCTTCATTTCAGCCCCAGAGTGCATAATGCACTCATGTACAATGTACATTTACAATCTAATCCATAGTACAGAGTACAGAGGATCACATTGGATATCATAGCATATAACTATTATTACTATTATTATTGGTCGATGAGACAAAGACGTAGTTTTTTTCCTCGTCAAGTACATAACTTTTTTATACTATATACTATATAGCTTGATGACTGCTGAAAGAAAAGATTAATTAGCTTTCATTGAAAAATTTATGAATTATTATGAAAGATTTTAACTATGTAATATGTAATACATACTGCAAAAAATGTAAAGTGTTAAGAGTATTTTTCACAGGCTTTTTATTTTTGACTGTACACATGGATAATGGATATTTCTCTAGCAGAATTTTATCTGTACATTTCCCATTGCCCATGAAGTAGAAATACTCAAATGTTAAAAGTATAAATGTACAATGTTTACCTGTAAATATACTATACTTTATAAACAAAATCCTCACATATATCTTTGTCGTAAAAAAGGTGAGGATCGACGATCATAATGATGCCTAAAATCTAAACCTCCAGCTCATTTTCAATCCATCCACTAGACGAACAAACAGAACAAAATTATATCAAAGTTGTAAGAAATGAAGAAAAAGGTATATTATGAGAAGAAAATAGTCAGAGTCAGAACCAGAGACTCGTAGTCTGTTTGTTATTTGTCATTTGTCATTATCACCCTACGAAAGAAAAATGATGACTTTGGTGACGAGTGACGAGGTACAGGACATTAAAAATAATAATGATTTGGGAAACGTACATACTACATGCAGTAGCATCAGCAGCAGCATCATCATAAGCTGAAGTGTACATACTACACACCACATCATACAAAGATAAGTAAATAGATCCTTACGGGGACATTGTACATTGTACATGTTGTATTTGTTGTGGACTATGGAGGATGAACGATAGACCTGGCCATGAAAATCCATGTTATTGTTATAAATGGATTTAGTTGGATTCGGGTCTTAAAATTAAAAGGTTCCGCCAAAGATAACTAAAGAACCAAAGAAAAAAAAGTGGTCGACGACAGGTAGGTAAAAACGACTCTAGATTGTGCAGTGTATACTGTACAATGATGCATATATCTTATATATCTTCCAAATCTTTTCTTACTCCTCCATTCAATTACTTATTCACTTATTTCCCTGTGTATTTATTATCTATTATCCATGTAAAGTCCAATGTGAGTCTGAATTTAAATCCAGTTGTGCACCCTCAATTTCATCAACATTGCAGTATCTCCAAGTTTGTAAGAGTATACATGCGCTCACCTCAATCCTGTAACAGGTGTATATGTAAATTACTCTTACCATATGCACCACTTTTCAAAGGTATAGAGCATAAAAAGGAACAAGAACAAGAAAAAGGAATCTGGAACAGCATCATTTGTAGTTTGTAGTTGAAATCATAAAAACACCACAGATCATTTTTATACAAAAGTCGATATCTTATATATGTACTGTGTGTATCTGATGTGAAAAGCCAAAGGCTGCCTGAGACATCAAAATAAAAAGAAAACATAACTATACTATCTAAGAAAACCATAATATATGCATCTAGCGTGTAATCGGCAGTACAACTTATATGTATCTATCGTCCAGTAAAGTAGTACAGTACCAAATACCAAATACGAAGTAGACAAAAAAAAGACGGAACAGTCTCCTTCGTCTCTCGAAATAAAGAAGCGTCTCTCACTTTTTGTGCTGGATGATTAAAATAATTTGGAAAATAAAAGGGGGTGTAGTGTAAAAAAACTCAAAACTAAAACTCAAAGGTGTCCAAAGAACGAGAAGGGAAAAAAAGAAGACGATGCAAGTTTTTCTTTAATACTGCTCCTCGTCCACTTTGTTATTCCTATCGGTTCGTCCCTTTGGTAGATTCAAACTTCAAGATACATAATAATTTTTTGTACAGTATTACAATTTACAATTTACAATATTCTTCTCCTATACATAAAATATAATTCATATAAGATACCTACGGAAATACGACGTTGTACACCTTAAAGTTTTCATGCTAATGTAACTCTAGATTCTAAATATTCTAATTTTAACGTAACATATTTTCAAACTGTACACAATGTTTTGCATATAGATATACATGTAGAATTTAAAGAGTAGACAATGTTGAGGAAAAAAGAAATTCTGTCGCGAAGTCATGCTGAATTCCTCTACACTCTACACTCTACACACTGCATGCTTCTACAATGAACAGACATCGATATACAGTGGAAAAAAAACTTGAGAGATAACGGCAAAAGAAAAACCAACCAGGACAAGAAAACTTTTTCTTCAATTATTTTCTTATTAATTGCATCCAGATGATATAATATACTCATCTCTAATCTATGCATATCTAATATCGTATATCTGTATTGTGTACTTAAGTAGGTTTCTGTATTGTATTGCATATTGTATATTGTACTTTATGTGCAAGAGGCGAGAGGCTTGGCTTGGTTTGGCTTGGGTTTAATTGAATGAAAAAAAAATCCTGGGGACTTATGAGAAAAACAAGTAACAATACAAAGAGTAGGAACTGCTTGATGATTTTAAACAAAAAATTCAGTTTCCCATGATATTTTCGCCAGGAAAACAAAAGATTTGGATAGAGAGAGGAGCACAGGAGTTCCTTTCTAAAAAGAACCCCCACATCGTCTATAATTGATAGCAACACTTTGAAAAAATCTGTCTCATAGAAAATGTATAAATCCTGTATGGAAAGGTATGGAAAGGGAAGGAAGGGAAGAGAGAACACAAGAAATGAACAGAAAACAGAGGTAGTAGCTTAACTAAACACTACAAGAAAAATAAGAAGACGAAGAAGAGAGAGGATAAAGGATAATGTGTAATGTATATATAATCTTTACTCTTTCCTCTTTCCTCTCTACACAAACAAAACACAATGAAAGGCACAATAGGACTTATTATGTGTCTATGTATAGACTTTGGTATTTACTATTTACAATCATGAGCATAAAACTGAAGAAAAAGATGACTTACAGTAACAATCAACAATGTTGTCTGTTGTGTGTTCTGTGTTGTCTTCATATCAGTACCTTTAAAAATCCGTACACAGGCTATTTTATCTTTATATCATAATAAAATGTATCTAAACTGTACAATAGAGGGATTTAAAAAAACAACTTTTGAGAAATTTTAAGTCAGCACCCCGTCATATCGTTCCTTTTAATGTAGAAACTAACCTCTGAAAAAATCAG